>SZWC01003389.1:60193-71080 GCA_023375785.1 Penium margaritaceum
CGCACGCACGCACGCACGCACGCACGCACGCATGCATGCACACACGCACATCTTCGCTTGCAATGTTCTACCGCACATGCCCTCTCCACCTCCTTGGATCATGTCCTCTCCTCAAAGGAGCTGTAAGGGAAGCAGCGTTGCTTTGAGCCATTGCAGAGGCTTGGGGCATAGGAGGGCAGTGGTGGCTCGTCCTGCGCCGGCGTTCCCACACAGCGACAGCAGAGGTGAAGCCCAAAAGCTCCAAGATACAAGCCACACAAACAACAACACGACTCCAACACTGTTCTGATGCAAAAGGCAACATCATAGAAGCAGGCATGTGCCAGCTTTGAGTGTTGAGGTGATCTATCCATTTGTGGAATGTGGTATACAGGTACACAGGTGTACAGGTCGTGGCATGCGGCACGAGACATACGACCTGCGGCGTAACGCATGTGCAGCATCACCACAGTCACACACACAACCACACCACCACACACATCACCACAGACACGCACACAACCACACCACCACATACATTACCGTGGACAGGCACTGGTTCAAGTGCTTGCTCGACAGCGGCAACAGGTCCACATAGGCAAACCCTCGGCAGCCACAACCGCCGACTCCGCCACCGACGCCGCCGCTGCTGCTGCTGCCGCTGCCGCCATTGCCGCTTCCGCTTCCACCAGCCCCATCAGCCCTCACGCATGCGCTTGCGGCACCACTGGTGCTGCTCGCACTCGCCCCAGCGCCTTGCGTCTGCTGCGTCTGCTGCTGTACACCAGCACCCCCAGCAGCATTGGCGGCAGCGGCAGCAGCAGAAGCAGTAGTGTCAGCGCCAGCAGCACAGCACTGCCACGTGTTGGCTTTCGGCGCCAGAACTTGCACCGCCTGCACCTGACCGAAACGTCCCAGCCGCTGCGCCAGCTCACCCGCCACGTCAGCCCTGGCTGCCGCCACTGGCAGCCCTCCTATGAACAGCCGCACCACCGCAGGCGGCGCTTCTGGGACAGAGGCGAGCTCCGAAGCGGGCTGCTGCTGCTGCTGCTGCTGCTCTTGCTTCTCCTGCTGCGGCTGTTGCTGCTGCTGTGGTCCATGCTGGTGGTGGTGAGGGACCTCATCTTCGGCCTCGAGCCTACCGCCGTTACGAGCTACGTCTACTCCTCTTCTTCTTCCTATTCCACCGCTGCTTTCCCTCACACCGTCCCTTTTGCCGCCTCTTCCTCCATCCCTTTCTGCTCCGACCCGTCCCCTTCCTCCTTCCCGTCCTTGTCCACCTTCCCCCCCGCGTCGTCTGCCTGCGCCGCCTGCTGCTGCCGCTGCCGCTGCCACGTCTGGCGCGCGCCCGCTCTCACGCTCATGGCCTGCCTTGCCGTATGCGTCGGCGTGGGCTGCAGGGCCGCTCCCCTCTTCCTCTGCGCCAACCTCCTCTCCGGCCGCCCCACGCCTATGAGAGACGAAGGGAGGGCGCGCGCTACGCCCTCCGCCACGTGCGCTGCCGCGTGGCGGCCTCGGCATGGCCAAGACTGTTGAGGTGGCAACGTGGCAGCAGTAGCAGCGGTAGCGGTAGCAGCAGAGGTGGCGGCGGCTGCGACGGCGGCGACCGGGGGTACCGATGCGAGGATCGCGTTTCCGCGCTCCGGCAAAAATGTACCCTACTGCTTTCTCAGAGGCCTTGAACCGACGCCCTGTTACTGCTAGTGATTCTTGCCACTTGGCGGGTTACGCAGTGGCGAGGCCTTGCGAGAATTTGGCGAGTTCTCGCCCATGTGCGCGAATCCGCCATTCCACGGGGGCATTCGGCGGCGATTATCGAGTGATTAACCGATGAACAGGCCATCGACACCCGAAATATACTACTTGGCAGGCATCCAAAAATGTTGTAGAATCATTCCGTGAATAAAATTTCACAATCACAACGAATGCACAGAATCAAGACGTGGAAGCAAATACGTATGTGAAATCATTCGTTAATGAAAATGACCTAACATCTACGGCTGAATAACACTGATCTGAAAGAATGATTTAGCAAACCCTCTTCAAGTAAAGAACAACTGTCCAGGAGGGCTCAGTCCGACGGAAGTTTAGCCTGGCTATCTGACACATGCGACACGGTAAGGCGTTATTTGGCGTTCGATGCCATCTTGTCTATTCACGGAGAACAAACCCTGCAAAATGCAAGGGTCCTAAAATATTGTCCCATTGATTCAAAGAGGTGAATTCAAAGGTGAAGAATCACTTACGAATCATGAAATCTTGATAAAATGAGCGAGCATCAATTGACAACGCCTTGTTACTAGTAGTAACAAGGCGCTGGTTCTTTGCCAGGGTGGGGCCCCACTTGCTAGCCGCATAGGTTTTTTGGCCAAACTGGCAGGTGTGGTCGTCTATCAAGTCATCGAGTCTAACACCTTTTGGGGTAGCATAGTAACCCTTTATAATCAAATCATGGGCATAAGAAGTTGCATGGAAATTCTGATTGATGGATCGATCATAATATGATGGGTCCACCAACAACAAAGCGAAGATTTTGGTGGATGTAAGAGTCGGAAATCAAGACTCCAAATCTTATAGATATTTTATGAACAACAAACCAGACACAATACAAACAATACAATTGGGTCTAATACCTATTGTCAGTATGTTTACTAGACAAGCCAAAGATCCGATCTTGGCTTCAAATATGAAGGATATAGATATGTGATTGTGGTCATTTTCATGCAAAATCAATTATGTAAATGTAAAAACTAATTACAATTGTGTTGTAATATTAAAAAATGAATATAAATCCCACACAATTTGCATGGAAAGCATTTTTGATTGGCCACCATTGCTAGGAAATGCCACTATTAACATATATAAGTAGCAAGATTAACAAAATTCCATTTTTATCTGGTCCACTATGAAGGCAGTTGATTACGCTGTCCCACAAGATAAAAATGTAGAATATTTTGCTCAGTTACTATGTAACCATGTGCACGCTTTGTGTGCAACACCCCAATCTTTTTTTTGTGGTTACCTCATAAGTAAGAAGTAACATCCACCCCTCTTTCCTCCAACCGTGCCCTAGTAGGGCCACAATGCACAAGAGGGATAGTACCACCATATGAGGGGTGAAGACACAATGATACCTTCGAGGTAAAGATTAAATGCAAGGATAGCATCCGTGCCCCACACGTTTTTTCTGGCACTCTTTAAAAGGGTTATCTTGTTACTTTGGATAAAATTTACTCAATTGGTTGATTGATTGAAATTGACCAATGGGAGGGTGCCCCCTCTCATTGGAAAAATGGGGCAATTGGTTAAGCTAGGGGACTTGGAAATAGTCGGCCCAATGGTGTCACTACAATGGGTTTTTTTAGTATAAAAGAAATGTGGGTATTTGGTGTAAAAAACCCTTAGAAATAGAAGATGGCAAGTCAGGAAGAGAAGGCAAATCTAGAGGGGAGGTTGCTCAGAACCCATCAACTATAGCAATGCCAAGATATGTGGGTGACGACAAGATGGAGATTTTGGGAAATCTTGAGTTCGGGTACGAGGTGCAGCTGTGGCATGATGGGCGGGGGAATATCACAAACTGGTGTGTGGATGGGTGTAATGGTAAGGGAAGGGAAATGTTTTGTGAGAGCATGGGCAAAAGATGATGTGTTGCCGAGCGTGATGGGGAGGAGTGATGGGAGGGGTGTGAGTGTATGTATCGGTGGATGATACGATGGGGGGTGGGGGAGGGGGAGTGCTGATTGCATGGGTGAATGTGCTCCCATGGTATGATTCTGTGTGAGGCATTTATGGTAAATAAACCCCAAAAAAACTCTTCTTACAGTGTACACGTCAAATGTATGCCTCTTGAAGTTTCATGGCTCCTTGGTGGAAATTATGGCACAATGAAACTTCAATGTTTGTTCATACATATAAGAGTGTATTTGTATGCATACACACCCAAACATTCCCGGAAGGATTGAAATGAAACTTTTAACACCAAATAAAAAGGGAAAATTTGTAAGTCGCCCCTATTCTCGCTCCACCATGCCTGAGACGTCCCCATCCTGAGAAAAATAACCAGGTTGCCTCCATTCCGGAAAGTTATGGCTAGGTCACCCCCACTTTTTGTGCTCTGGGGAATTATGGCTAGGACGCATAGTAAGGATAAAATATTATCGGCGTATTGCCCCCAATTTCAGAAACGTTCGGCTAGGTTGCCCCCATTAATGGAGGCGATGTAGCTATAATTATCAAAATGGGGGCAAGTTAGGAAACTAATAAAAAATGAGGGCTACCTAGTCAGGAGTTTTTTTAATGGGGGAGACTTAGCCAATTGTTCTAAGAATGGGGGCGTCTCAGACATGGTCGGCCGAAAATGGGGGCAATCTAGGAATTAACCAAAACAAAAACCCATGGTTCAGTGTTTCACAACTCCATTCACAATTTGGTAAAGAAGACAAACATTTGCACTTAGGCTTGAAAAGTGTTACTACTAAAACGAATAGAGACACATACTATTGGACATGGAACTTAGTGGAACCAAAACCCACTCAAACTCACGTTCTAGGGTTTTTGGTTTTTATGTTTTGCAAATACACTTGTGTAAACGTAATCATGTGCACCACATACACCCCCACATACACTCCTCCAATACAGTTTCGGTTTTTGGAAGGGGGGAGGTGGGTTTGACGGATATCGTGAGACCCTCCCCCCAAAAGGTAAAAGTGTATCAGGCCTACGCACTATGTAGTGTATGAGAGGGGTGTATAGAAAACCAAACAAGCACATTATGCTAAGTGATGTTTTGTAGAATTAACATTCATGCGTACACTTGTGTATTCTATAGCACGTGCACAACATATACTCCTAGATATACTCCCCCAATACACTTTTGGTGTTTAGGAGGGTAGATGGGTTCGACGGATGTCAAGCGACCTTCTCGCCCCAAAAGTAAAATGTATGATCAGGCCCATGTATTGGGCAGTGTATGAGAGGGGTGTATAGAAGAAAAACATGAAGTATATGAAAATAAGAGATGTTTTTGTAAAAATAACATTTGGAAATACACTTGTGTATTTTCTAGCACACGCACCACATACACGCCCACACACATTCCCCCTCTACACTTTTGGTGTTTGGGGGGGTGAGGTGGGGGATGGTTCTACGGATATCGAGAGATAGTTCCCACCTCGTGAAAAAAGAAACCGTATGAGGCCAATGTATTGGGTAGTGAATGAGTTGGATGTATAGAGAAATACACCTGTATATTATGTTAAGATATGTTTCATAGAAATAAAATTTGTGAATACACTTGTGTACGTTTAGTATGTGCACCACATAATCTACCATACACACTCCCCCTTCCCCTTTTGTGTTTTGGAGGGGAGGAGGGGGATGGGGTCGATGCATATCAAGCGACCCTCCGCCCTCCCAAAAGGTAAAAGTGTATCAGGTCTTGTGTATTGGGTAGTGTGTGAGAGGGGTGTATGAAAAAACACAAGTGTTATACACTAAAATATGTTTTATACAAATAAAATTTGTGAAGAAACTTGTGTATTTTCCAGGACGTATACCACATACACTCCTACATATACTCCCCATTTCCACTTTCGCTATTGGGGGGGTGGGGGACGGGTTGGATGGATATCAAAAGACCCCCCCCAAAAGGTAAAGTGAATGAGGACAGTGTATTGGGTAGTGTATGAGAGGGTTATTTAGGAGAATACACAATTGTATTATTTTAAGAGATGATTCATAGAAATAACATTTACAAATATAATTGTGTAACTTTGAGCTCGTGCACCACATACACTCCAAGATACAATCCCCCAATACTCTTTCGATGTTTGGGAGGGTTGGGCTAGGGGATGGGTTCGATGTATATCGAGCGACCGCCCCCCCTCCCCCAAAAGGTAAAAGTGTTTTAGGCCCATGTATTGAGCAGTGTATGAGAGGGGTGCGTAGAAAGATACACAAGTTTACTACGCTACGAGATTATTTGTATACATAACATTTGCGAATGGAATTGTGTATTTTTCAACGTGTGCACCATATACACTACGAGATATACTCTCCCAATACACTTTCTGTGTTTGAGAGCGGGGTGGGGGATGGGTGCGATAGATATCAATCGACCCTCGCTCCAAAAAGGTCAAAGTGTATGAGGCCCGTGTCTATGAAGTGTATAGGAGGTGTGTATAGAACAATACCCTAGTGTATTATGTTATGAGATGTTTTGTTGACATAACATTTGTGAATACACTTGCATAATTTTTGAGCTTGTGCACCACATACACTGCCAGATACACTCCCCAAATACACTTTCAGTGTTTGGGAGGGGGGGTGGGGCATGGGTTCAAAAGATATTGAGAGATGTCCCCCCTTCCAAAAAAAGGTAATCAGGCCAGTATATTAGGTAGAGTATGAGAGGGGTGTATAGAAAAAAACACAATTATATTACACTAAGAGATGTTTCATAGAAGTAGAATTTGCAAATACACATCTTTATTTTTCAACACGTGCACCACATACCTTCCCAGATACACTCTCCTAATACACGTTTAATGTTTGAGAGGGGGGTGGGGGATGGGTTTGACGAATATTGGGAGCCCCTCCCCCCTTCCCTTGAAGGTAAAAGTGTATCAGGCCCGTGTATTGGGTCTTGTATGAGAGGGGTGTATAGAAAAACACAGAAGTGTATTACATTAGTAAATGTTTTATAGAAATTACATCTACACATACACGTGTATTTTTCAGTATGTGCACCACACACACTCCCCGAATACACTTTCGGTTTTGGGGAGGGGGGGTGGGGTAGGGGTTCGATGGATATCGAGAAAATTTCTCCCGCCCTCTCCTAAAAATGAAAAGTGCATCAGGCTTGTGTATTGGGCAGTGTATGAGAGGGTTTTATAGAAAAATACACAATTGTATTACGCTAAGAGATGTTTCATATACATAACATTTGCAAATACACTTGTGCATGTTTCAGCATGTGTACCACATACACTGTCGCATACACTTTCCCAACACATTTGCGATGTTTGGGAGAGGGGGGGTGGGGGATGGGTGTAACGGATATCAAGCGACCCTCCCCCTCCCAAAGGTAAAAGTGTATCAGGCTCGTGTATTAGGTAGTATATGGGAGGGGTGTATAGAGAAAAAATCAAGTGTATTACGTTAAGAAATATTTCGTAGAGATAACATTTACGAATACACTTTTGTATTTCTCAACTCGTGTACCACATACACTACCAAATACATTCCCCTAATACACTTTCGCTGTTTTGGAGGGGGGATGGGGGATGGGTTTGACAGATATCGAAAGACCCCCCTCCTCCCAATAAAGGTGAAAGTGTATTGGGCCAGTGTTTTGAGCAATATGAGAGGGGTGTATAGAAAAACACACAAGTGCATGACACTGAGAGATATTTTGTAGAAATAACATGTAAAAATACACTTGTGTATTTTTCAGCACGTACACCACATCCACTCCCAAATACACTCTCCTAATACACTTTCCTTGTTTGTGAGGGGGGGGGTGGGGGATGGGTTTGACGAATATCAAGCAACCCACCCCCTTCCCCCCAAAGGTAAAAGTGTATGAAGCCCGTGTATTGCGAATTGAATAAGAGGGTTGTATAGAAAGTAACACAAGTGCATTACAATAAGAGACGTTTTGTAGAAATGACATCTACAAATACAATTGTGTATTTTTCAGGACGTGTACGACATACACTCTCACATACATTCTCGCAACTAACAATCGGTATGGGGGAGTGGTGGGTTCGATGGCTTTCAAGAGACCCTCTTCCCTCCCCCAAAATTTTATATTATATCAGGCAAGTGTATTGGGCATTTTATGAGAGGGGTGTACAAAAATATACAAAATTGTATTATGCTAAGAGTTGTTTCCTTGAAACTACATTTACGAATACACTTGTGTATGTTTCAGCAATTGTACCACATAAACTCCCATGTACACTCCCCTAATGCTCTTTAGTGTTTGGGGGAGGGGGGATCTCTCAACGGTTATCGAGAGATTCTCCCTGAGTGCAATAGTAACACAATACTTTTATAATGTATCTAGATGGTAATGTTAGCAAATATTGTGTAGTTGAATTATTTCTTTATTGAACTATAATGGACCAAAGGGCTCGAAATTATTTTCATTGAGTTTATTTTATTCTTGCTCCAAAAAATATGACATAAAAAGTCCTTATGTATTGTACATACATGTATGTGTGGAAAGAAGTATGCATCCAACTAACCTTCTGAGAAACTACACATGCTTGCATGTGCCATACACATATTATAGAGTGTACAAATAGGACATGATTAACCATACCTTGTGTGAGTGGTAATGTGTTTGTGAGTATGATAATGTATGTGTATGTGTGAAGAGGAGTTTGTGTGTGTGTGTTTGGAAAAGATAGAGTATGTTTGTGTGTGTGTGTGTGTGTGAGAGAGAAAGAGAGAGAGAGAGAGAGAGAGAGAGAGAGAGAGGAAGATAATGAGGAACTAAGTGGGAATATGTATGTGTGTGCATGTGTGTGTCAATGTGTGTGTGTGCATGGTTGTGTGTGTGTGTGTGTGTGTGTGTGTTTGTGTGTGTGTGTGCACGTGGGTGTGTATCTGTGTGTATTTCTCTATGCATGTTTTTTTGTGTGAATGTGAATGTGANTCATACTCCTCCAGCCCTGCTCCCTCGACATCACCATCGCCATCCTCTTCACCACTTGGACGCATGCTACCCGGAAGTGCATCAGTCGAGGGGTGAGGCTTCCGCAATGGCTCATCACCACCACGCACTCCAGCAGCATCGTTGCCCTCACCAACGCCACCACCGGCAGTATCCACCCCTCCACTGGCAGCGGCAGCAGCTGCATCATCCACATCCCGCAGCCAATCCACATCGCCCTCATCCACCACAGCACCCCCTGCTGCCACAGCAAACAGCTGCTGCCAGTCTCCCATCATACCGCTGCCACTGGCCTCTTCTTCCCCCACCTCCCCTCCTCCGCCTCCCCTCCTCTCGTCAGAGGCTGACAGCCCTTCCCTCTCGCGAACCTCTTTCCCGCCCAAGCGTGCCCGCGCGCCCCTCACATGCAGCACCACATCCCCATCTTCAGCATCCTCCGCATCCTCGCCTTCGCTTAACTCGCCAGCACGCGCCAACCCACCGACGTCGGCACCACCAGACTCTCCTATGCCCGCAGCACTCGCACGCGCACGCCCATCAGCGCCCACGACCGCCACTCCCTTCAGAGGGGCCTCCCCCTGCGGAATGCCCGCGGCCTGCCGGGACAGCTCTTGAGCCTGCGCCTGCCCGCCCCTGCGCTCCTCCCCACCCTCCTCCTCCTCATCAGACATGCCACCCCACCGTCGAAGCAAGCGCGCCAGGACCGACGCCTGCATTGCACGCTCCGACTCCAGATCCACCTCCTCCACTTCTGCGTCCGCGCCCCCAGCACCTTGCCTGCCCTCGTTTCCTTCGCCAACACCCCCCCACTTGTTGTCCTCCGCCACACCACTTTGTTTCCAACCACTGCTCCCACTCCCATCCTCACCATGAGCAGAGAGAGAGAGCTGCTGCTGCTGCTGCTGCTGCCGCTCGTTTGCGGCACCAAGGAGGTCATGCGGTCGCTGCTTCTCACCAGAGTGGAGCAGCAGCAGCTGCGGTAGAGGCAGAGGCGCAACGAAGCGGAAGCTGCGGCGGTGCACGCCAAAGCCAGGCCCACCAGCAGCCGGCACCACCCTCACCTGCAGTAGCGTGCGAGTCGGTGCCATAAGGGAGACAGGAAGGGAGGGAGGGAGCGCGGGAGGGAGGGAGGGGAGGGAGGGACGGAGAAGGGAAGGAGGGAGGGAGGGAGAAGGTAAGNTCTGAGAAACTACACATGCTTGCATGTGCCATACACATATTATAGAGTGTACAAATAGGACATGATTAACCATACCTTGTGTGAGTGGTAATGTGTTTGTGAGTATGATAATGTATGTGTATGTGTGAAGAGGAGTTTGTGTGTGTGTGTTTGGAAAAGATAGAGTATGTTTGTGTGTGTGTGTGTGTGTGAGAGAGAAAGAGAGAGAGAGAGAGAGAGAGAGAGAGAGAGAGGAAGATAATGAGGAACTAAGTGGGAATATGTATGTGTGTGCATGTGTGTGTCAATGTGTGTGTGTGCATGGTTGTGTGTGTGTGTGTGTGTGTGTGTGTTTGTGTGTGTGTGTGCACGTGGGTGTGTATCTGTGTGTATTTCTCTATGCATGTTTTTTTGTGTGAATGTGAATGTGAGCGTGTACTAGGTTTTGTGTGCACAAAAGGCAAAATATAGAAGAAAGAAATATTGCAACTCTTTTCCTCTTTAATTCAATGACCCTTTCTCTTCCCATCCTCATACGTTCCTCCACTTCCCATCCTTACCCCTCACCCTTCTTCCTCCCCACCCCCGCTCCCCTTGACCAATATTTAGCTTTGCCATTCCCTTATAACCTCCATTCTCTCTCTTCCTTTTCCACCTCTTCCCCTTGACCCTCACACTCCTGCCTCTCACCCTATCCTCACCCTTCCTCCCCCTCTTCTTTCTTTACCTCTCTATCTATATCTCTCTTTCTCTCTTATCTCTCTCTCCCTCTATATCTCTTTCCATCTCTCTCTTCTCTCTCTCTCTCTCTCCCTCTCTCTCTCTCTCTCTCTCTCTCTCTCTCTTTCTTCTCTCTCTCTTTCTTCTCTCTCTCTCTCTCTATCCATCTCTATCTCTCTATCTCCCTCTCTCTCTCTCTATTTCTCTCTCTCTCTCTCTCTATCTCTTTCTCTTTTCTCTCTCTAAATTTGTGTTCTATTTATCTTATCTTTGTCTTCTCTCTCTCTCCCCCTCTCTCTCTCTCTCCCTCTCTCTCTCTCTCTCTCTCTCTCTCTCTCTTTCT
>SZWC01003389.1:103989-123097 GCA_023375785.1 Penium margaritaceum
ACTCAGCTGCTGCGGCTGTGGGGGAGGACTGCGGGCGCCGCCGCCGCCACGCCTCTCTGCGTGGTGGTGCGAGTCGCTGCTGCTGTCTCTGCAGCTGCTGTCTCACGTTGACGGCGGTCGACCTCCTCCAACGGGTCCCAGAAGATCTGCTGCAGCGGTGACTCTCACTGCTGCTGCTCTGCTGCGTCTCTGCTGCGCAGCTCGGTGAGATCTGTCTCACCGCTCTGATACCATGAGAAACTGCTAGGAAGCTTCCTAGCCTTGCTGCTGCTGACGTGGCGACACTGTCCAGTCAGCTGATGCACTAGCAAGCAGGCAGGTGCAAGAAACAGCAAGGATCAGGCTAGGGAGACGCGCAAAGTCTCATAAGCTTCAATAGCTTAGTAAATGCAGAGAGAAATGACAAATGACAGGTCCAGGGCATAAATACCTGCCGCGGCGCACAGCGGGTGTCGCACGCGGCAGTCCTAGATCTGTCCTAAAACCGGCCTAAAACCACTGTTTTGGCCGTAACTCTACGCACACATGTCAGAATCCTGCGCCGTCTGAACCTAGACGTGCAGAATCAAAAGACGCACGCAACGACTGGTCACATGCATGCATCCATCGACTGACAGCGAGTATATAATGCAAAAACATGCAAATGGGTCTCATGCCCAGTCCGCCGAAAGGCGCCTGCAAGACATAGAAGGCACAGCAAGGAGTCCCGGTGACATCTGGGGCTCTGGAGCAGTGGTCGGTCACCTCCAGACGGGTAGGCCGCCGCCTGTCGTCGCGCCGGTGTCACCAGGGCCGCCTGCCTCAGGGATCTGCACGAGTATGGACACGGCCGAGTGGTCACAGTAAACTGTACAGAAACGGCACAAATCACAACAACTAGCACACACAAGTGGAGGTGAGAACAGCAAGAGGTTGGCTAGGGGCACAAACACAAGTGTCAGAAGCTGCAAATGTTGAAAATATGAAGAGAGAATGACAACTGAGGTCCGAGCAACCTAAATAGTGTCACGGACCTAGTGCACGCACACGCGGCGCACGAGGGCGCTATTTTCTAGCAGGACAAAACAGTGGCAAGAGCGTAGTTTTGGCCATAATTCCCTGCAGACACATCTGAACGACGAGCCGTTTGAACCGGTACGGCCGCATCGAAGAGATCTCCGTCCCGATAGGCTGCATGCCTACGTGCTGTGACACAGCACGAATCTAAAAAATACAGAAGTCTTCTGGGCGCCCGTCGCCGCCGGCTGCCAGCCTTCAGGCACCGTCGCCAGTCTCAGGGATCTGCACGTGAATGGACATGAGCCGAGGGGTCACCGTAAGCTGTGTGCGACACACACAACAACACCCCCCCATGACCGGAGGGCGAAACACGTCCATGCACATGCAGACACTAACGCTGTTCAGAGCAGGAAACGCACAGCCCCTGCAGGCAGCAGACACAGCACATGCAAGGTGGCACACGAGGAATCAACCTGCAACAGGGATGGGGCAGAGTTCAACGGAACGAGTGGCCGCATGAAACTTCGAATGACCCAGAGCCTTGGTCAGAAAATCCGCGCACTTCCTGTCAGTACTCACATGGACAACTCGGATCTCACCACGATCAACTAGATCACGCACGAAGTGGTGCTCGACATTGATGTGCTTTGTGCGTGCATGAAACACACCTGAGTTCTTGGCGATGGCCTCCGCGCTCATGTTGTCACACTAGAGGACCACGGGGGGAATGGACTGACGCAGTTCACGCAACAGACGGACGAGCCAGACACATTCCGCTGCACCGGCGCCTAGGGCAACATACTCTACCTCAGCAGTGCTGCGTGCGATGCAGCCCTGCTTTCCTCTTCGCCAAGACACTGCAGTGCCTCCAATGAGAAAGATGTAGCCGGTGCGGCTTTTGCCATCTGGACTCCAAGCCCACTCACTGTCTGTGTACCCATCGAGCACGACGGATACTTGCTCGCGAAAGCACAGGCCGAAGCGTGTGGTGGACAGAATGTAGTGCACACACCGGACTGCCGCCTCCAGTGTTCGCTGGCGCGGAGCCTGCGAGAACTGGGCGAGCAGGTTGACAGTGAAGGCAATGTCGGGCCGAGTCGTGGTGGCCAAGTACATGAGCGAGCCGATGACTCGCAGGTACAGGGTCACATCAACTGGCTCCCCCTGGTCAGCTGGGTCATCCACCTTCAGGACAGCCTGCCCCTCAGGGGTCATGGGCGTGGAGACCGTGCGGACGGTAGCGAGGAGCTCGGCAAAGCGCTCCCCATAGTCTCCGGGTAGCGTCCTTGATGGACACGGAGTGTGCGGCGGACACGGTCGCGCACGATCTCCATCCCCAAAAACACAGATGCCTCACCAAGATCTTTCATCTTGTAGGCCGAGGAGAGAACGGCCTTGGCAGCGTTCACTGCTCCCAGGTCGGGCGAAGCGATCAGAAGATCGTCCACGTAGACGAGGATGGTAGCAAGCGGTGCTGGGGATTGTGAGATGAACAGAGATGGGTCAGCATCACTCTGAATGTACCTATCGCGTCTCAGCGTGCTGGTGATCTCCAAGTTCCAGCAGCGAGGTGACTGTTTCAGGCCGTACAAGGCTTTCCGCAGCCGGTACATGTGACCGGTACCATTCTCAAAACCGGGTGGCTGGACCATGTAGATCTCCTCCTCAAGATCCCCGTTCAGGAAGACGTTGTTGACATCCATCTGATGGAGTTCCCAGTCGTGCTCTGCCATCTGGCTCAGCAGTGTGAGCGTGGTCGTCATCCGCCCAACAGGAGCAAAGGTCTCAGTGTAGTCCACGCCAGGGACGTGAGAAAAGCCCTTTGCTGTCAGGCGCGCTTTGTAGCGCTCCACAGTGCCGTCTGGCTTGAGCTTCTTGCGTAGAACCCACTTGGCCTTGATGGCCTTGCGGTTCTTGGGCAAGTCCACCAGCTCAAAGACGCCGTGCTCTCGGATGGCATCAAGCTCAGCCTGGCAGGCAGTGCGCCAAAGCTCAGCGTCGGGGGCTGACAAGGCCTCAGACAGACTGGTGGGATCGGGAGACAGCACTGGTGCACTGCGTGTAGCCAGGGCATATGCCGCAGAGGGAGGGTCGACCGTCATCATGGACTCAGCGGCATCACGAGCAAGACCGCGCTCATGAGCAAGTAGTGCCATACCAGTGGCACAACCAGGGTGATCTTCAGCAAGGCCGTGAGCACTCAAGCCGAGGGCCTTCGTGCCCGGGTCACCGCTGACGACACTACGCGTGGGGCGAGGGCGGAGACGTCGGCCGGGTGCCCGTGTGTAGGGGTCCGACGGGACAGGAGCAGTGGGCGCTGCTGACTCACATGCCGGTGTGGACTACACGGCAGGCGCGCCACTCGAGGCCGGCGTGGCCTCAACAGCTGTGGGCAGGTCCACGGCAGATGCAGGCGCATCCATGGCCGGAGGCAAGGACGGCTCAGAGCCAGACACGGATGTGGAAGAAGGGTCAGACGGAGCCTCAGACGCGGAAGCAGGTGCAGGCTCAGGCAGAGCCTCAGACACAGAGGCAGACTCAGACGCAGACTCAGACACGTGCGAGAGCGGAGAGTCGGGGGCCACAGACGGGGCGGGGTTGGGGGTGCCGGCGGGCACAACCGTTGGAGACAGTCCCGGAGGTGCCGACGACGGAGTGACCACACTGGACAGGGGTATTGTGCCAACCGTGCCAGGAGCCTCCCCCACACTACGGGGTCCGGAACACCCAGGGGCATGAGTAGCGCGCAGAGCGTGTATGCGAGCAAGGCCGCAGAAGGCGAGATGCTCGAAGAAGAGAGCGTCACGGGACTCCACGATGCGGCTTCGCTCAGGGTCCCAGAACCGCCAGGCCTTCGACCGCGGGGCGCCGCCAACGAAGGTGCAGATGCAGCCCCGCGGAGAGAACTTGCTCCCCTGCTGCTCCGGTGTGAACCAGACGCAGGCAAGGGTGCCCCAGACACGGGCCAGGGGCAGGTCTGCACGACGCCCGTACCACAGCTCATAGGGAGTGCGGTGACCTGGGAGGGGGCCGTGGGGAATGCGGTTCCAGACCCAGGTCATGTACGCCATGCCCTCGAAGGCAAAGGCCTCAGGCATGGCGCTATCCGCGTGCATGGCGCGGACTGCATCCTCCATGATGTGGTTCCAGCGCTCGGAGACACCGTCCTCCTGAGGGATGGCGGGGGCGGAGAGGTTGTGGAAGACTCCAAGCTCGGTGAAGGAGCGGGCCATGTCACCGAGGTACTCGCCGCCGCGGTCCTAGCGAAAGGTCTGAAGGCGATGGGGAGACTGGTGCTCGGCCATGACCAGCCAAATGCGGACAGCAACGGCGGCATCGCTCTTCTGTCGCAGACTGCAGACCCAGCGCATGCGCGTGAAGTCATCAGACAACGTCAGGACGTAGCGACCGTGGTCCTCCTGAAACTCAACAGGGAGCGGACCCATGAGGTCGGAGTGGACAAGCTCCAAGGGCCGACGGGCCCTGGAGACAGACGCAGGATAGGTGGAACGGTGCATTTTGCCTTCAGCACAGGCCAGGCAGTCGGTCGTGGGCGGTGCCTCGAAGGACGCCGTATCAAGACCGAGAGCAGGTTGAGTGCGGATCAATCTGTCGACTGCCCCCAAGTGTACATGACAGAGGCGTCAATGCAGGAGACAGTGATGCTCGGGGGACAGAGCACCATCGACGAAAACATGGGCAGTGGGAGACGGAGGCAAAGGGGGGGGTGCTCGCACAGGACCCAGAGATGTGATACATATCATCGACGACCGTCCCACTGAGGATGGTCTCCTCGGTGTTGCGCACAAAGATGCGAGCATCGGCAGCTGTGTGCGTGACACCCAGACCCATCTTGGTGCAAGCACGGACAGATGGCAGACTGAGTTCCAGATCAGGGACAAAGAGGACGTCGGAGATGTATTCGGGACAAGCGGGTCCGGTGAACTGCACAACCCCAACACCCTGGACAGGGACCTCATGGCCAACTGCAGTGCGAACAGAGCGAACAGTGCCAACAGGGTGCAAGACGACAAAGGCGTCACGGCGACAAGTCATGTGGTGGGTGGCACCAGAGTCAACAACCCAGGTGGCATCGGTGACACGGGTACAAGGGGCAACGTGGCACCCGGCGACGGAACAGGGTGTGGCAGCGGGACGCTCAACGGGGGACACAAGAAGGCGACCAGCAGAGCGCACATGAGCAGCATGCAGCCAAGATACGTCATCAGGTCCGTCACGCGCACACGGCTGGGCATGGGGACCACCACAGGCATCACCACACGACGACACAGACAGGTCACAGGTAGTAAGACCACTCGACTCAGTCAACTCACTCACACCTCCCTGAGATGAGCGCAGGGCGAGAAGCTAGTGCAGCTCGGCAATCGTTCTGTCGCGTTCGGCGAGTGCTGGTCGCGAGGATCCGCGGAGGAGCCTGCTGTGGCGGTGGACTCCTCTAGGACGACTGCGGTAGTGGCGGCCGAGCGGGCGGTCGCACCGGACGTCTGGCGCATACGTGCCTCATGCGCCTGCTGTAGTCCGCGGGTGACCTTGGCCCAGTCCAAAGGACGGTCTGTGAGGCGAGTGCAGTCGGGATAGCGGTGGTCACCTCCGCAGTTGAAGCACACGAGCCGTCGGCTCGTCGTGCTGCCGGAACTGCTGTTGCCACTGCCGCTGCCGCTGCTGCCGCCGCTGCTGCTGCTCCCGCTGCTGCTGCTGCGGCTGACATTGCTGGTGCTGGTGCCGCTGCTGGTCCCGCTGCTGGAGCCACCACCTGACGCTTTGCAGCCCTTTTTCCCCTGAGCTGGAGCAGCTGTACCTGCAGATGGCGGGGAGGGAGGTGCGGCGGCAACTGCAGCTGAAGCTGTGCTGCGGCGAGCGCGGTTCGCGACGTCAATGCCGGCGACGTCCAAGAAGTGGAGGGTGGCCCAGCGCAGCAGGGTCCCGTCGCTCGCCATGTCGCGAAGCAGAGACTGGTCGAAGTTGCTGCAGACGCGCGTGTAGTCGGGATGGATGCCGTAGAGAATGATCTGGAGGGCAGAATACTGTGCAGGGGCGTTGTCTCCCAGCTCCTAGTAAAGCTGGATCGCCCGGCGCCAGTAGTCAGCTCCGGACTCGTGAGCAGCTGACAGAGGGAGTTGAAGTCGGCAAGGCGCTAGGACGTCAGGGCCAAGGTGGCGCCCTAAAAAAGAGTGACAGCCAGCGCCCACGCCTCGCGAGGGTCAGCTCCCGAGCCGGTCAGCGGATCGCCAAAGAACCGACTGAAGTCTTTGGTGAAGTCTGGGGCGGCTTTCATCAGACCGGTGGCGGCACGGACTACCATCTGCGTCTGGGCGGGGTCAAACGCCTGGTATGGGGTGGGATAATAGGCGAGGACTCCCTCGCTCAGGGCCCACATGCGAAACCGCGGCTCCCAGGACTTGAAGTCATTCCCAGTCCTGAAGACGGGCGGGTCCGACTCGAACCACATGGGTGGCTTGACTGTCGGCAGAGCGACTGGTGAAGTCACTTCTGGACCAGGCATTGAGGAGGCAACACCCTTGCCCAGGCGGGCTCTCAGAGCCAGTTCCTCAAAGCTCAGAGGGCGGCGAGATGAGCTCAGGCCGGCGTCGGCGCTGGAGCTCGTACCCTGGAGGGCGGCATTGGCCTCGCATGCTCTGCGGCATGCCTCCAGGTGGATGAGGCGTGCACGCAGCATCTCCTCCTCACCCTCCTCGCCAGAGTCGGAGAGGGTCTCCGCAACCTCGTCTGCATTGCCGCCATGAGCGAGATGGTTTTCGCTTGGGTCCGCGGACGGGAGCTACTGTTGCTGCTGGACCTGCTGCTGCTGGGGCAGTAAGACCCTGATCAGGTCCTGCAGCTCAGCGACCTGCTTCGTCAACGTGTTGCGGCTCTCCGCCTGTGAGTCAGCCAGTGCGCGTACTTGGCGTGCCAATGTCGTTGGGCTCGGCGGCCGCTGCTGCTGCTGCTGTAGCGGCAGCTGCTGCTGTTGCGGCGGCGGCTGCGGCTGTCGCTGCTGTTGTTGTTGATGCTGCTGCAGTGGCTGTTGCTGCTGCTGCTGCTGCTGCTGCCGCTATGGTGATGATGGCGGTTGCCGACGTTGGCCGCTGACGGTGCTGCCCTCGGCAGCTGCATCGGTAGTAGCACTGGAGGGGGTAAGCTTCGGCATGGCGGCCGGTTCCCCCCCTTTTCCCCCTTTTTTGGTCTGTTGAGTTATCGCGGATCACCTCAACGTGGAACTTCACCTCTGCGGAACTCCTCCGCGGATCTCCTCCGCGGAACTCCTCCGCGGATCTCCTTCGCGGAACTCCTCCGCGGACCCCTTCCGCGGTACACCTCACCGCGGAAACTCACCGCAGATTACCGCAGATGGGCTCGAGCAGGACGTGATCGCGGTGGCGCGGAATGCGGCGGGGTGCCGTCAGCAGCCACCGCGGTCGCGCCGGTGCAGAACACGGCGGGGTGCCGTGAGCTGCTGGGGTTCCGCGGTCAGCACGTTCCGCAACCGCCGCGGAACGCCCGCGTTTAGAGGCTGAGGGTTTGCCGCGGACTTGCGACCGCGGAGCAGCGGCGAGCAGCGCGGTCGTGTTCCGGAACGGCCGCGGAGGTGCTGTGGCGGAGCTTCGCGGATCCGCGGAACACCGCGGATCTGCAGCGGCAACGTCACCGCGAGGTGATGGGCTTCGGAATGCCGAAGGCCGTCGCAGCACCGGACGCACGTTCCGATGCGGGCGCGCAGTTGCCGCATCCACCGTGGAGGCTGCGTCACCGCGGAGCACCGCGGATTTTGCGCGGAACGGCTGCCACTGTCGCGGAACGACCGCGGAACGACTGCGGAGTTATTAAAAAAAACGGTCGGAGTGGTGGTGGGCCCTCCCAGGACCTCTCGCCGAGACTGTGGGCACTGCTGCTGCTGCTACTGAAGGCAACGGCTGCGGGTTCTCACGGCTTCTGCGGTTGCTGCGTCTCTGCTATGCAGCTGTGCGAGCACTGGCTCGCCGCTCTGATACCATGAGAGACAACTCCTAGCACTGCTGTCGCTAGCGTAGCAGTACAAGCCAGCCAACCAACTCACTAGCACACACAGGTGGAGGTGAGAACAGCAAGAGGTTGGCTAGGGAGACAAACACAAGTGTCAGAAGCTGCAAATGTTGAAAATATGCAGAGAGAATGAAAACTGAGGTCCGACCAACCTAAATAGTGTCACGGACCTAGTGCACACACGCGGCGCACGAGGGCGCTATTTTCTAGCAGGACAAAACAGTGGCAAGAGCGCAGTTTTGGCCATAATTCCCTGCAGCCACATCTGAACGACGAGCCTTTAGAACCAGTACGGCCGCATCGAAGAGATCTACGTCCCGATAGGCTGCACGCCTACGTGCTGTGACAGAGTACGAATCTAAAAAATAAAGAAGTCTTCTGGGCGCCCGTCGCCGCCGGTTGCCAGCCTTCAGGCACCGTCGCCAGTCTCAGGGATCTGCATGTGAATGGACATGAGCCGAGGGGTCACCGTAAGCTGTGTACGACACACACAACAACATTGTCCACAACAGTCGGCGGTGATGTTCTCTAGTCCATGCTCTTGTTGATGATATCGCGGTTTTCTTGCTAGAATTGTTCTACCTCATGCATGCCCATGCTAGATGACGCATGGGGTCTAGTGGTGAGTGGAGGATTGTAGTGCCAAAACATGGCTAAGTCTGAACCTCGTTGATTAAGAATCAAGGGAGAGAGTACAATGAGCCATACTCTGAGCTCACGTGTCGGGGAGTGGCAGCTAGCCCGCCAGGCCGTGCCATCCCTGTCGTACCAAAACGGACGAACGGAGAATGCGCAAGCCAAAATACGTGAAGCCACACAAGAAAGGTCTCCTAAGGCTGCGGAACAGTCCACGGAGTGCCCATGTCTTGTCCGATAAGAAAATATGCAAAATACCCAAAACACATCCAAACTCTACGGTGATATGCTAGCACCACATGCTGTTGGTTTTTGCGCATCTCTCATTCTGCTCTGTTGTGTCCTCCCGGCTTGTGTACACCGGCGTGCAGATGACAGAAAGCGAGACTTGACGCTACTGGAGTGTCGTCCAGTGGAGCCGACGCACGTTGAGGCCTACTCGCAGTTCGTTGGGCCTCCTCACTCCGGCGACGCGCTCAGCTCCATCGGCAGGCCTCCTCGGCGGTTGGGCTACTGGCGGTCACTGTCACTGCAAATGTTGTCTGCATGCGTTTGCAGCGTCATACTCTACCTAGGGTCCAGTCTCAGGTTGTCTCAGGTTGCGTAGCACTGTTTGGCGTTATGGACCATCGTAGGCCCTGCCTGGGTTCGAGCAGCCATAACTCTTTGCTGCTATTTTTCTAGCTGATTCTGACTGCGCGACTGCGTTCGCAGCGTCGGTATTTTGGTAGAGTCCAGTTTTCAGGCAAAACGAACGACGCCCGGGTTTTGGGCTGTCGGCCGTCTGACAGGGCTCACCGAGAAAACCCTGCCTGCCAGAAAATAGGTCTCGCACTATTTTCTGATTGGCTGGTTAGTTGGGTAACAAGTTCTACAGAGCTGGGGAGGGGGGGCTAGAACTTGGAGGGGTCTCCCATTGTTGCTCATTCTTCATTCCTAATTAGTCACTTTTAGTTTTCAGCTGCTATCTGGCGCTAACACTGGCGTGCACATTTATGAGTAACAAACCCAGAGCTTGCAGACTTAGTCTCTAGAACAACAGACTGAGGGGGCAGCAGACTTGAGTAACGAGTGTGGAAGCCCGCACACTGCATCAACAACGTTGTTGTCCCAACCTGCTCCCTAGTTTTCCATTTTGGTATCAGAGCCAGAGCGTAGCAGCAGCAGCAGAAGACTGGCGTACAGGTGCCAGACAACGCCGGCGGACCCCCGTACGCGCCAGTGTAGGGGAAATGCTGCCAGATTTTTTCCGGCAGCATTGACTTGCCTGGTGGCGGCGTCAAATTTTTTCCCACGGCCACTGGGCTAGGGCAAATGCTGCCGGATATTTTCCGGCAGCACTGACGCCCACGCGTGACGTGAGGAGGTCAGCGGCAGGCCGCGTCCGATACTTGCGGGCGACGACGCACGTGGCAACATCACCCAGGTGCAATGACTGGCACCAGCGAGCAGCAGCAGCAGCCTGCAGCAGCAGCAGCCTACAGCAGGAGCAGCAGCAGGCAACAGCATCAAGCAGTGGCAGGAGCAGCCAGTGGCAGCAGCCAACAGCAGCAGCCGGCAGCAGCAGCAGCTCGCAGTAGTAGTAGCAGCCAAAAACAGCAGCAGCTTGTAGTAGCTCGCAGCAGCAGTAGCAGCCGGCAGTAGTACTAGCTCGCAGCAGCTCGTAGCAGCAGCAGCAAGTAGCAGCGGCGGCCAGCAGAAGCAGCTCGCAGCAGCAGCAGCAGCGACAAGGAGCAGCAGTAGTAGTAGTGAGCAGTAATAGCAGCAAGCTGTAGCAGCTATAACAGTTGTAGTAACAAGCAGCAGCAAGCAACAACAGCAGTTGGCTGTAGCACTAGCAGTAGGGAGTAGCAGCCGGCAGCAGCCAGCAGCAGCTGCTGCTGCTCGCAGCCCGTAGCTCGCCACAAGCGGCGGGCTACAAGCAGCGAGCCTGCTGCTCGCTACGAGTAGAAAACTGCTGGCAACGAGTAGCGAGCTTGGTGCTCACAGCCTGCTGCCCACAGGGAGCAGCGAGGCTCGCTGTGCCAGACGAAAAAAGAAAAAAAAAGACAAACCCCCCGTCCCAGTAGTAGCTGCCATAGCTGTTGCAGCAGCCACATCAGCCGCAGTAGCACGCAGCAACAGCGACAACAGCAGCAACAACACCAGCAGATGCTGCAACATCAGTAGCAGTAGCAGCAGCAGTAGTAACAGCAACAGTAGTTGTTACTACCATAATAGCCGCAATAGTAGTAGTAGCAATAGCAGCAGCAATAGCAGCAACATCAGTTGCAACAACAGTAGAAGCAGCAACAACAGTTTCTATTGCCACATCAGCCACAACAGCAATAGCAACAGCAGCTACAACTGTAGCAGCAACAGTAGCAGTAGCAGTAGCGGCAAGCAGCGGTCGCGACAGCAACAGCAAAAGCAGCGGCATCAACAATAGCAGCCGCTGTAGCTACGTAACAGTGGCCCTAACAACAACTGTTGATGACATCAGCATCTAGCCTCTAACGTCATTGCTGACGCCACTGTGGCTGCACAACAAAAAAGGGAAGAAGGGTAGGGAAGAAACTTTATAGCAGGAACAACAACAGATTACGCGGTAGAAGCTGCTGATGCCAGCCATCGTAGGCTGACGTCACTGCTGACATCAGAAGCACAAAAAAAATAAAACAAAGAGAGGGGCACCAAAACCATGGCTAACAGCCCCAGTGGGGAGGGGTCCTCCTCCGTTGGGGGGACCCTTAGGGGGAGTACCCCACCCTTTTCTTGCAGCAGCTGCAACAACTACAGCAACAGCAAAAGGACCAGGAACAACAGCAGCTATAGCTGCAATACCAGTAGCAACAGTAGCAGTAGCGGCAGCATCAATAGCGACAGCAGTAGCAGCAGCAACAGCAGTAGGAGCAGAAGTAGCAGTAGCCAACAGGCATCGTCGCCGACACCCCTCATCCCCTGGCTGCCATTCAGCAACATCTCGTCGTCTTGACGCAGCACCTTGCAGTACTGCAACCCCTGGCCTCAAAAAATCCCTCTAGTGTCTCGCCGCCATTCATTCCTCCTGGGCACGCCAGCCTCACTATGTCCACTGCCAAGCATTACCTGGCGCAACAACAAACTCAGTGTCAGCGGCAAAAAGTCACATCCATCCTTGGCCCCACTCTGGGTGCCGACCGCAGACAAAAGGACTTTGAGATACCGCCCCCACCGCTTGAGGCCGGCGAGCAGTTCCGGAGCTGGGAGCTTAGCTTCTGCATCTGGGCACAGGGTGAGGGCCTGTGGGCATACTACACCCTCCCGCACGACTCCACCCAGGCAGACCAGCTGTATGGTGCCGAGCGCACCGTACACGTCCTCGTTCCCGTCGCTCCTCCGGCTACCCGCCTGGCCTTGGAGCCCTGACTTCACCGCTGGCGACACCCCAGACCCTGCAGCCGCATGGCACGTCCTCAGTCATCCCCATCACCTGTCCAGTGAGGCTGAGACCAGCCGTCTGCTACGGGAGTTTAACTCCCTGTACATGGGGGAGTCTGAGACGGTCACAGCTTACTGGCAGTGGGCTGGGGACATTCTTCGTCGCCTAGGCACCTCCGCTCCACCCCCTTTGGCCGCGCTCCTCACCATCAAGCGCGGTGCCACCGACGCGTACGCGGCCGTCTTCATGCATTATTCGCAGGATCTTCTCTCTGCCATGGCGGCCCAGGGCACCATCATGCCCATAGCATACGAGCTCTTCCTCAGGATTGAGGAAGCTCGTCTAGAGTCTCGCCTCCAGTGCACAGAGGCCCTGGCCTCCCCTGCCGTCGCTTCAGTGGCCGTCGCTTCCGCCGTAGCAGCTACCTCCACCAGCTCCTCGTCGCCGGGTAAGAAGAAGAAACGAAGCAAGAAGCAGCAACAGCAGTTGACTGGGTCCAATGGCAGTGGCTCGGTCTGCCGCAACTGTGGTCAGCCAGGGCACGGATGGTACACGTGCCCACTTCCGACAGACAAGGCGTGCGTCATCGCCACCATGCGTCGCTAGCGGGAGTGCCATCTGGCCTCTACCGCCGTCACTGTCGCCGCCTCTAGCATCTCGACCCCATCGAGCAGCTCCACTCCTCCGACCGCGACACCGGTCCCATAGACGCTAGTCCCACAGCAGCCTCATCCGCAGTCGTCGGCGCCTCCGTTTTCTTCACCGGGGCAGTCCTTCCATCCGGTCTCAGGAGCCATCACTCCGCACTCAGTCTACACTTCCGGGCCGTCCACGCGTGAGCGTTAACCAGAGCAGTTCATTGCTCTTCAGCTCGGCCTGCCTCATCCTCCCTCCTGGGGAAGTGCGTATTGCATCACCTCCTGCTCGTCCCCCTTGCCTTGCATGACTAAGATTGAGCTGCGGTCGGGTCTTGCTTCCTCATCTATCCCGCCGTCCTCCATGGTCGCCTATGCCCCCCTCCGTGACGACGTCGCGTGGCTTGATGATTGGCATTCTAGGTTCGCGCCCCCTTCTACCGCGTCCGCGCCTCTTGCTTGCTACCATGTGACTGTTAGCGATCTGGCGACTCCGGTCCAGGACCCGGCTGAGACCTGGATCATGGACTCTGGGGCCACGCATCACATGATGGACTCTTGCGAGGCCTTCACTTTGCTTGGTCCTATTGGCGATGTCTCTGGTGCTCGGACGGGCTCCGGTTAGGTGTTACCTGTCCGCGGTGTCGGTCTCGTTCGTTTCCGTGGTCCTGCCGGTGATGTCTTTCTGACTGATGTCCTTTTTGTCCCCGGTCTTGAGCTCAGCCTCCTGTCTGTTACTGCCCTTGACCGCATGAGCATGGATGTTGTGCACTTGCGTGGTGTTGGCACTGTGTCGTTACGTCCGTCCGGTCTTGTCGTTCTTCACGCCACCGCTCGTGGCAACCTGTGGCACGTGCCTCGTCTTTCCTCCTCTCCGTTTGCCCCCTGCCCGTCGGCTGCCACAGGCCATGTGTTTGTCACCAGCACGCTCTCTCTGCAACACACCCGTCTCTTGCACCGCCGCCATTTCCACGTCCACTCTACTGTTGTCGACACCTCCAGTTGTACCCTAGTTGCACTCTGCTTCTGCCCTAGTTACATCCTGGTAACGCCCTAGCTACACCCTAGTTGCCACAAAGTCAATTCCTATTTGTGTAGTATTTGTATCCTTGTTGCACCCTACTTGCGTCCTAGTTGCGCCCGAGTTACACTTTAGTTATGCCCTATTTGCACCCTGGTTGTACCCAAGTTGCACCCTAGTTCCGCGTTAAATTCATCCTATTTGTACTCTTGTTGCACACTTGTTCCACCCTACAACCATCCTAGTTTCACCCTAGTAGTCCCCAAATTGTTTCCAAGTTGTACCCTATTAACGCCCTACTTCCGCCCTACTTGCACGCTAGTTACGTCCTAGTTCCACTCATAGTTGTACCCAAGCTACGTCCTAGTTTTGCCCAAGTTGGCCCTCTTTATACCCTCGTTGTGCCCTTGTTAAGCCCAAGGTTTCCCCTACTTAAGCCCTAGGTATGTCCAAGTTATGTCCTAGTTGTATCCTAGTTGCATCCTACTTGTGCCCTACTTATGCCCTATTTTCATCCAGGTTATATCCTGGGTACGCTCTAGTTGTGCCCTATTTTTGCCCTGATTCCGCTCTAGTTTCACCCTAGTTATCGCCTTGTTACATCCTGGTTTTGTCTTAGTTGCATGATTGTTGCACCCTAGTTATGCACTAGTTGCACCCATGTTACGCCTCAGTTATGCCCAAGTTGTACCGTATTTGCATCCTAATTGTGTCCTTATTGCCCCCGCATTTTGTCCAAGTTGTGCCCTTGTTGTTCAAGAATTTTCCCTGGTTGCACTCTACTTACTCCCTAGTTATGTCCTATGTTCACCCAAAATGGGCCCTCGTTGGGCCCTAGTTGCTTCTAAACTTAACTCCATTTGTGGCCTAATTGCGTCCTGGTTGCGCCATTATTCCACCATTTTTGCGCCCTAGTTTTTTCCTAGTTTCACCTAAGTTATGTCCTATTTGCGCCCGAGTTGTGTCCTGGTTGCGCTTTAGTTACATCCTAGCTGGACCCTAATTGCACCCTACATACGCCCATGTTGTGCTCTACTTGGACCCTGGCTGTCTCCTAGTTTTACCCTAGTTGTGTCCAACTTGCACCATATGTGTACTCTATTTGTGTTTTAGTTGACATAGTCGTTTCCTATTTGCTTCACAGTTTTGCCATTGTTGCACCCTAGTTGCACCCTAGTTGCACCCTGATTGAACCTTCCTAAGACCCTATTTGTGTCTTGCTTTCACCACAATTTCTCTCTTGTTTCTCCCTAATTGCACCTAGGTTCCGCCTAAGTAATGCACAAGTTGCACCCAAGTTACACCCCATACATACCTTAGTTACACCCTACTTGTGCCCCTATTGTACCCTAGTTGATCCTGAGTTGTGTCCTACTTTCATTCTTGTTACAACACGGTTACATCCTAGATTTTCCCTTGTTGCATCCTAGGTACACCCCAGTTGTGCCCAACTGTTACCGTACTTGAGCCCTGATTTCTTCCTTAGTTGTGTCTTAGCTGCATCCTACTTGTGTCATGGTTATGTCCTATATTCTTCCAAATTCACTGTGGTTAGGCTCTAGTTGTATCCCAATTGTGAATTGGTCTTGCACTAGTTGCACCCTAGTTGCATCCTATATATGCCCTAGTTGTGCCCTAGGTGCACTTTAATTGCATCCCAGTTGCACCCTACTTGTGCCCTAGTTGGGCCCTAGCTGTGCTTATCTTGTACCCTAGTTGCGCTCCAGTTGTGTTCGAGTTGCATCCAAGTTGCACCTTCATTGTGCCCTAGTTGCACCCTCATTTCTAAGTTACGCCTTAGCTACGCCCTATTTTTTTCCAAGGTGAGTTAGTTTTTCAAGATGCGCCCTGATTGTGCCTCAGTTGCATCCTAGTTACACCTTCGTTGTACCCTTGTTGTGCCCTTGTTGTGTCCTCCTTGCGCCCATTAACGCCCTAGTTGTACCAAAATTGTGTTGTAGTTGCGCCCTAGTTACCCCCTAGTTCCACCCTAGGTACACCTTAGTTTTACTCTAGTTATATCCTAGTTGAGTCCTAGTTGCACCCTAGGTGCACCCTAGTCACGCCTTAGTTGCACTCTAGATACACCTTAGATGAACCCTACGTGTGCCCAAATTTTGCCCTAGTTGGGTCCTAGATGTGTCTTTGTGATACCTACGTTATGCCCTTCTTACTCCCTAGTTGTGTCCTAGTTGCACCCTACTTACACCCTAGTTGCATCCTAGTCGTGTCCTAGTTGTACCCAAGTTGCACCCTAGTTACAGCCTGGTTGCGCCGTAGTTGCGCCCTAAGTACGCCATAGTTGTGCTCTGGTTACCACTAGTTGCATTCTAGTTGCACCCAAAGTGGGTCCAAGTTACATCCTAGTTGCAGCCTAGTTATGCCCTAGTTTTACCCTAGCTATGCCCTAGTTGCGTTCTGGTTGCTCCCTTGTTGTGCCCTGGTTGCGTCCAAGTCACGCCTCAATTGCGCCCTAGTTGTTTCCTACTTGCATCGTATATGTCCTTTGGTTCCATCCTAGTTTCACCCTAAATGTGCCCTGTATAACCCCTGATTGTGCCACAGCTGCACCCTAGTTGTGCACCAGTTACACCCTAGTGACTTAGTTATGCCTTAATTTCACCCTAGTTATGCCCTAGGTGTGCACTGTTTTTATTCACACTACTTGCATCCTACTTGCTTCCCTCGTTACTTCCAAGTTGCGTCGAAGTTACATCTTAGTTGTGCTAAAGTTGTACTCTATATGCGTCATAGTTGCATACCTTTTGTACCCCAATTTTCTCTAGTTGTGCCCTAGTTTTACCTTAGTTATGTCCTTGTTTTCCCCTATTTACAACCTAGTTGTGCCATACTTACCACTTGTTATGTCCTAATTATGCCATAATTGCACCCTTGTAGTGCCATAGTTGAGCCCTAGTTGTGCCCTAGCTACACCCTAGTTTTGCACTAGTTTTTTTCCTAGTTGTACCCTAATTACATGACTGTTGTACCCTAGTTTTTGCATAGTTCGCATGTGCAAATTGCATCAAATACACACAATAATTATGTTATGTTTGTATACTAGTTGAGCCCAATGTCTGCCCTGGTTTTACCCTTATATACCCTAGTTGCATCCTTTTGCACCCTACTTGTGCACTATTTGCACCCTAGTTGCAGCTAAGTTACACCCAAGATACACCCTAGATTCTCCCTAATTACTCTGTGGTTTTTCTCCACTTGCACCCTAGTTGCGCCTTAGTTGAGCCTTCGTCCTGCCCTAGTTGCACCCTATTAGGGAGGTCTAGTTTGGAAAAATGTTTTCGTCACTCTTTAGAAGTATTTTTGCTTCAAACAAAGTTTTATGAATTCTTTTGTTTCCATATTGATGACTTCATTACCTTCGCCCCAAAATTCCCTCCATGTCTTCATCACCTTGAACACATCATCAAAATGTGAGCAGCTTTTTGGCTTGAACTCAGAGCCTCCAAGTTTTGCGTCGGGGTCCGCAAAGTCATATTCCTTCGCCACATCGTGTACGCTGATGACATCCGCATCGACTTGGTTGAAAACCGTGCTATCTCCAAATGGACACATGCCTGAAGTACGGCGGAAGTCCGGGTCTTTCTCGGGTTTCCCGATTTTCACCATGAATGTGTCGACATCTTTAGCACCATCCCTCCTGTGTTCTCATCCATCCGAAATTCAAAAGACGTCTTCCTTCATATGGATGCGCATTGCACAACGTTTTCCACTCTGCAACATGTGCTAGTCATCACCCCCCTATCCGCCATTATCCCACTCATTCATCCTTGAGACAAATTTTTATCTCATCCCAGCTCGGTGACGACATTGAGCAAGTGTCGCGTATGCCAACTATCATAGGGAAATGTTGTGCCATACTATGTGTCATCGAGACCTTCCATAACTATATAAATGTGGGCACATCCTTCTTCCTCTACACCTACCACCAGGCCCTGAAATGGCTAATCAACATCTAGAACATGATCGGGATCATTCCCTAGTGTTCCCTCCTCCTCTAGGGGTTGGACTTTGTCGTCGAGTAAGAACTCTGTATGCGAATGGCTAAGACCATTCGCATTGCCGTGGAATACCTCCCTGGTATTCCACGGCAATGCATATGGTCTTAGCCGCATGCATGTGACTACTCTAATGTAAAAAAAAACTTTCTTCTCGCTCTCCTTGTGGATATCCCATGACCGCCTCTTGACTCTATAGACATCAACGTCAACCTTCGTCTCGCTATCGCACTGAGTGCCTTGTCAAATTGGGAGAGCGTCCCTACTACAGATGCCTCATGTGCCAGACTTGTTACGTCGCAAATCACACCAGTTTTGGCACAATCCACGTGCTATAATTGAGGGTGGATGCCGTGCCTACACACCTGCCGTCCGCCATTTGGACTCGGCATTGTGTTTTTTAAGGGATGTGGGCATGACTACTTCTTGGAAGTCTGTTCACAACCTCCTTGACCCCATTAACTTGTGGAACATACCCATCTCACTTGTGAAGCATGCTTGTATTGCCAGTGTCCTGAACCCTAGTTTATTGAATCCCAATGAGGCTTTGATAGACATGGTCAAGGCCCCTAATTGATGACCAGGACCCTGCTCAATTCTCCCTTACCCAAGACTCCTCACTTGAAGGGGAGTCCGAGCCCCCTACCCATCCCATGCCGGAATCACCTGGCATCGAAGGGGAGTCAGTCAAGCACCAAATGATGCAATGATGACCTCCAACCTTGTCAAGATGCAAGCCACAACATTCGCAATGATATCAACATCAGGTATAATAGCCAACACCTTGACGTCTACGATGAACGATGCTACAATGCTAGGTATATGTGTGGAAGTAGAAGTAGAAGCATAATTAGAAGAAGAAGTCAGTGAAAAGACAAAAGTAGAAGCCCAAAAAGTAGAGCAGATACAAGCAAGAGCAAGAGCATAACAAGTAATAGGATCCAAAGCGGAAATAGGATCAGATGCGGAAGCCTAAGTGGATAACAAGGCAAGAATAAGAGGAAGAACAGAAGTAGGGATAGAAGCAGAGACAACGACAAAAGAAACAATAGAGCCAATCGCGTTGGACGATCCCTCTGACCCACTTGCCCCCGATACCATGTGAGATGGAGATGAGCCATTCTTGTGGGCACCCTCGGATTAGGTTTGCCTCATTTGGGGCTTCACTGAGGAAGAGGAGGGTGAGGAGAGAAAGAGGAGGCACGGTGGCAAGACAAATGTTATCGAGGACCCTTACCTACTCCATTTCCTCCTACTTGAGGTAATGGGGGAGGAGTGGGAATGGAGAGAGAGAGAGAGAGAGAGAGAGAGAGAGAGAGAGAGAGAGAGAGAGAGAGAGAGAGGGAGAGGGGGGGAGAGA
>SZWC01003389.1:127333-142452 GCA_023375785.1 Penium margaritaceum
CAACCCCCCCCCCCCTCCCCCCCGTCCTGGGAAGGGGAGAAGACCTTTCCTCAGCTCATTGCTTAGCACTTTCTCCTCCTTGTGGTTCCCATTGGTATTTGTGCAGAGACTTCAATACTGCTGACTACTCTGCAGTGACGAATGCTGGCTTCTTCATGTACCCGGCATCGGTTATTTCCGCAATGAGGACTGCCAAGTCGTTTGGCTGCTCCTTCTTCCCAGACCCGTGCATGGCCTTCGGCTGCAATTCCAGTACAGAATGGCTTACGTGCAACTCGTCACTCGGTTGGAGCTTCCAACGGAGCGCCACGGAGAAGGTGGCCAGCCAGACGCTGCATTGTCGTCCATGTATCATGGAAATTGATCACAACTGCCCTGGCATCTGAGTGTCCTACCATAAGCTTTCACCATGTGTCTTACGCGGTGCTAGATTTGACATGTACTGAGTACCTTATGATGCTAATGGAAACATTTTCAATTTCTGATTCTCTGGTCCTTCTATCTGTCATCCAAAGTTGTGAATGTCTCAGAATTGACGTAAACAACACAATTCCGTTAGCCAGGCATCACAATCAGCTTTGCTTCTTGAACCTTTAACCTTTCAGGGTCATGATAGAGACCTAAGTTTGCTGTCAAGTGTCACTCTCTCAAAAACCCTGGTCTCGAATCACAAAGTACATAAAGATTTACTTCTTCAGGCCGTACAGCCGGCCAGCTGGCTGCCGGCTGGCTGGACGGCCGGCGGCCGGCCAAGTGACCAGCCGGCCAGCCGCCAGCCGCCGATCGTGGCCTCAGCCTGATCGGCAGCTGAGGGGCCGCGAGGGCCTCGAGGGCGAGGCCTCGTGGCCTCGTGCCCTCGCCCTCGCTCGCCCTCCTCGCAATCGAGCGGGCAAGGACGAGGGATAGGGGGAGCGAGGGTGAGAGGGAGAGCAAGAGACAACCCTGGCGTGAAATCGCTAGCGTGTCTCACACGCGACGATTTCGCGTCAGAACGGAAAAATATAAACTCGATGTTTCTTTGTGAGAACTACGAGTTTTTAAGACGGAAAACTCATGCAAACTCACAAGTTTGAAGTAAGAAATCCCTGGTTTGGGTCCCAGAACCAAGGGTAAGGTAAAAATGGAAATGGGCCTTCGGTGACTCAAAATACTTGAGTCTCCTTGCTCTGGGTCGTTGATGACGATTGCCCCTCGGTCCTGCGAAGGGGGTGAACCCCTGACGCAGACTGAGAACGGCATGTTGCGAGCTCCGACGATGACCTTAGAGCAGGAGTTGAACTACCGGCCCGTTACGGAAGTTCTTAGAGCCAAACGACCCTCGCGACCAACTGTGCCACGGTTCCAGCGGCTGCGCCAAATATAAAACGTCGTAAGTAGTCAACAACAACAAAAACGCCACAGGGGGGTACCGCGTCTACAATTATCCGTTTCAAGCGCCGTAAATTGCATTACAAAGCTCTTGAAGAGCTCTTCTTTGCCACCCTTATTCCTTTGGGATTCCCCTTACCTCCAGGGGGCTAGTTGAATTTTTGTGGGACAGGGTGGGAGGTGCCCACCCCCAAACCATTAACTTTTCCCCTTTCTTTCAAGACTCCTTTTAAAAAAAAAAAAAAATTAGAACAGCGCCCTTTTCCAAGATCAGGGACTCTCACGGCCTTAGAGCACCCTAAAAAGAAGAAGTGTTACCCCTTCAAGATTTTTTTACGGCTTCTCCAACGCTGCCGGCTCAAAGGATACGTCACCAAGAAACGCGAGAGGCGTCAAGGAACGTTATGAGGAGGCCAAGGAAGACATGAAAACAAGAGGAAGATAAGAAGTTTGAAGGAGTGAAGGAGTTATAAAAAATTGTTAGAATTCCTCTCCCACTCTGCGCCTTTCTTTTGTGAGCGGCACTCACTGTAGCGGGAGGGCCGGTTCGGCCCTCCCTCCTCGCTGATGCGAGGGGTGGTTGCGCACCACCCCTTGCATCAGCGAGGGCTGGCTGGCGGCCAGCACTTCGCTGGCCGCCGGCCAGCTCGCTGCCGGCCGGCTAGACAGCCGGCGGCCGGCCAAGCGACCGGCCGGCCACCGGCCGGCCAGCCGCCAGCCGCCGATCGCGGCCTCAGCCCGATCGGCGGCTGAGGGGCTAGGAGGGCCTTGAGGGCGAGGCCTCGTGGCCTCGTGCCCTCTCCCCCCCTCGCCCTCCTCGCAAACACGCAAGCGAGGACGAGGGATAGGGGGAGCGAGGGTGAGGACGAGAGGACTGGCGCGAAATCGCCAGCGTGCCTCGCACGCGATGATTTTGCGCCAGAACAACAAAACGTAAATCGAAGTTCGTTCGCGACGAACTTCGACATAAAATGAACGAAATAACTCGTGCAAACACACGAGTTCGAGGTAAAAACCCCGGTTTGGGTCCCAAAACCAGGGGTTTGGTTAAAACTAGAAATGGGCCTCCGGAGACTCGAAATATTTGGAGTCTCCCTGCTCTGGGTCGTTGATGACGATTGCCCCTCAGTCCTGCGAAGGGGGAAAATCCCTGACGCGGACTGAGAACGCCATTCTGCAAACTCCGACGACGACTTCAGAGCAAGAGCTGGAGACACGACCCGTTACAGTGGTTCTTAGAGCCAGACGACTCTCGTGGCCAAGAGTTCGACGGAAACGGCGGCTACGACATAGATAAAACGTCGCCGGGAGGTGCAAGCAGCAGCAGAAACGCCAGAAGGGACTACGGCATCTACACTTTACCGTTCGAAGCGCCGTAAAGTACGTTAGGAAGCTGAAGAAGGGCCCTGTTTTTTGGGGGCTTCTTCTCCACAGTCTCTCCTCACCTCCAAGGGACCAAAGGGAATTTTGTGGGACGGGGTGGGGAGTGCCCACCCCCAAACCACCAAGATTTTCCCCTCTTTTCAAGGTTCCCTCTTTCCCTCCTTCAACCAAAAATTGGGACATCGCTTCTTCCCAAGGCCAGGGGCTCTCAAAGCTTGATAAAGCCCTAAAAAGAGGGAGGACGACACCTTGAGGACTTTTGGCGGCTTCCCCAATGCCGCCGGCTCAAGGAGGACGCCGCCAAGGGGCGCGAGACGCGCAAAGAAGACTCAAGAGGAGGCCAAGGAAGACAAGAAGACAGGAAGAAGACAAGAAGTTAGAAGAAGGATTAGAGTAGTTGCTAGGAATTGTGAAATTCCTCTCCCATTCTTTGCCCTAGCTTTGTGAGCGATACTCACACTCTCATTCTTGTCAATTCCTTGTATTGTAATTTTCTGTTTCCCTAGAATCTAGTCGCTACCAATTACCGTGAGTCACGGCTTAGGAAGACTAGCTTCAAAACCCACGACCTTGTACTGACGTGGCGGCCTAGGAAAATAGAAAATTAATTTACACTTGCCTCACTGATCATGAGAGCAACATCTTAGGAGGCGATTCCTCCTCGTTGTGGGGTGATCCTCACAACGACCTTCACGTGCTAGTTGCACGAACGACGAGATGGCAAGTGCTGGACCGTCCAAGACCAACAAGGGCAAGGTGGTGACGGCCTCACGACGAGCTCTTGGCGGATTCCAAATTTTGGGAGCCGCCACCGCGAGCACGGTTGCCAATCCAAAGGCAACCGTACCGCCTAAGGAAACCGTGCCGCCTAAGGCAACCGTACCGCCTAAGGCCACCGTACCGCCTAAGGCAACCGACGCCAACCTCGGCGACACCGAGAAGTGTACGGAGGCCGAAAAAGTGCTCGACGAGCATGTCAACGTGCACGTGGGCGACCCCCATGCGACGGTCGACCCGATGGAGGAGGATCTCCTAGAGGGGGACCCCGACGAAGAGCACGACGCCGACGATGGCGAAGGCGACGAGGATCGCGACCATCATCATCGTTGTGCGGCAAAATCGAGCCGATTGCTCGAGAAGGATACGATGCCCGCCGCGTCACCTAAAGCTGCCAATGGCAGGGAGACTGCCGAGAGCAGCAAGGGTGCTGAAAGCGGTCACACGGGAAGTTCCCGTAAGAACGAGCCGGACGACGATGCCACAAAGGCAATTCGCGATGATCATCGTAGGCTCGCGGAGTTTGCTGCTGAGGCGGCAGGCCGACTCAGGATCACCACCGACGGTGGAGATACGGCACCACTTGGAGGAATGGGGGCGGATCTCCCTTCGTACGATGCGATCGTAATGGGACAAGGCAGCGCCCACTCGAGCGTCGTCGCCGACGACAGTCTCCTCTGAAAGGTGGGACTCCTTCAAGGCGTGTACGCGAACCGTACCCTCCTACTGTGGGTAAGGGTGTACAGACAACGCGAGGCCCTGGAGGCTATCGTCGATGCTCTGACAACATCAGAGCTCAAGTTCGCGTTCGCCAACCTGCTGGCCCACGTCGGGCACAGCATCACGGACCTCGATCGTGATCGCCAGATGCAGGGCCTGGCCGCCCATGAGGCAAGCCGCCGATGCAACGACCTCGACAAGGCATTGCAGAGCGTGACCCAGGTGCGGATGTAGCAGCAAGCGCAGCGTGCCACAGCTGCGTATGCCACTGCCGGTGGCAGCAACGACTTGCCTACCTCGACGACTTCTGGGTCGGTCACGAACATGTCCTTCCTCCACAGTGTGGAGATCTTCCGAAAGGGCATGAAGCTGACCGACTGGCTGAACCGCATGGAGCACGTTCTACGTGTCCACAAGGCTCCATTCAGCCAGTGGGACGACCTTGCCACGACGCGGCTTGAAGAAAAACTCTTCAAGTATGTGGTCAAGGAGTAGACTACGCAGCTGTCGTACCTCGAGTGGCAGCCCATGCCATGGGAGGCCTTCTACGCGATCATGCGCAAGAAGTGCACCCAATGTGAGGAGGCGCAGCGCGCCTTCCACAAGATCAAGGACTTCAGGCAGCTGGGCAGCTCACTCAAATCCTACTTGAGCGAGTTCGCCGCACTCGTGGAGGAAGCCGAAGGCTTCACCGAGGGCGATGGGAGTCAGACCTTCAAGTACCCGGAGTGCATGCTGCTAGAGTACTTGCGTGACGGTCTCGCCAGCGAGAAGCTGAAGGACAAGACGACCACGAAAGCCACATGCCAAGCTTGGACAAGGTGGAGGGCGTTGCGCGACTACATGAGCGAAGTGTATTCGGTAAACCGGAAGCACTACTCTGATGCACGGCCAAACGCGCGTGCACAACAAGGCCGCGACATGCGCATGGATGCTGCAGGGACTGGTGGGTCAGCTGGACAGCGAGGCGGGGCCAAGGGCAAGCAGCCTGCAAACCCTCCAGCCAAGAAGGCTGGTGGATACAAGGGCCCCAACAACAAGCGCAGCCGCGAGAATGACGAGCTGCAGGCGGCGCGTGAGCGTTGCAACGCATCCTTCCGCGAAGGGCTCTGCCACAACTGCATGCAGCCGGGCCACTTTAGGGCTCAGTGCTCTGAAGCTGCTGGTGGTGGACAAGGGGCCGCGGCGTTAGCTGTAGCAGTAGCACCTCGTGGGGATGGTGCAGCAGGAGGCCGTGGACAGGGCCGTGGACAGGGCCGCGGTCACGGCAATGGGCCCGGCCGTGGTAACGGACAAGGTCGTGGGGCGGGTTTTCCCCAACCCTGACTGACGTTAGTGGGGACCACTCACGGGTAAAAATGGATCACGAGTGTGGGTTCATGTTTTCAGATGAGGATGTTAAACAATTTGAGTTTTTGACGAGTTCAAATTTCTCTGTTGTTTTCTCTCCTCTTGTTGAACCGCATTCTACACTTGCTGACCGACATTGCCCACTAAACCTTGCATCTCCAGACGAGATGCATGATCGTACATGCTTAGTGGTGGTGACACCGACCAATTTGCAAGTGTGTGACGCAGTGATTGAAGCAAACACCCTCAAAGCAATGAGTTCAATCACGTTCGCAGTACCTTTGGTCGATGATTTCGACCCAGTCAAATTTAAAGACTGGAAGGTGCTAGCCGAATTCACACGTGCCCAGAAGATGTGGACTCGAGTGGGTGAATCATGGGAGTTGCAACGCCCGTCGTACATATTCCGTGTTTATCACAAACTCGGCTTGTCGTTGTCGAGTCTGTTCACTCGGAAGAGTGAGATTGAGTTAATCGACCCAAAATCGTGCACTCGTAGATCAGTGCACGATTTTGGGTCGGAAGTCCGACTTCGGGGGGCGAAATCAGACTTCGCCCGGCTCTGCGACGTCGCAGGCGGAGCTTCGCCAGCGAAGTCGTCAAACAGTCACAAACCCCTTGAGCGAGGGGTTTGTGATTGTTCGAGGGGGGTTTGCGGGTAGGTTTGGATGGGGGGTCCGAGACTCCCCCTGCGATGGAAGGGAATTTGCTCGGCCCCGCTACCGCGGGGCCCAGCAGATGCCTGCACAAAAATAAAACCCTAAACCCCCGAATGTAATTCAAGGATGGGTTTGTTTGACATTTGGGCTTCAAACTAGGGGTTTAACGTGGATTTGCATGGTGGGAAAAAAATGAAAAGGGCGTTTTTGCTCCATCGCGATCGAGCGACGACCCCTTTTTTTGCGTCAGACATGCAAACCCTATCGTACGATGTAGGGTTTTGTGTTTTGCGCGGGCTTCGCCCGCGCAAAACACAGAAAACCCTAAATCGTACGATAGGGTTTGCATGTCTGACGCAAAAAAAAAGGGGTCGTCGCTCGATCGCGACCTCGCGATCGAGCGACGACCACCGTTCTGACATCGGCCAAGCCGATGTCAGAACGATCGGACTTCGCCCTCGATTTTGGCGAAAGAGGGGTCTTCGCTGAAATCGAGGGCAAAGTCAGAAAGAAACTTCCAATGCGGCTTTTTTGGCCGATGCACTCGAACTCGAGTGCATGTTTTTACGTCAATTAACCCTAAATGGGAAGAGTGGAGGTAACATGACGATGGAGTTCAAAGGACACCTAGCTGGTGCTCCCGTGAACGTACTTGCTGACACTAGAGGGGACGACTCTTTTGTTAGCCTTGGCTTTTTACCTGACAGGTTGGCCTGAAGTACGAGCCATCAAATGGCGCAGTTGTTGTCGGTGACAACCGTACGGTACCCGTGATTGGTACTTGTAAAGCAAAAATTTGTATTCAAGGGTACACACGGAGTGTCACGTTGAAGGTACTCAACCTTCTTGACCCGTTTGACGTGGTGCTAGGCGATCCCTGACTCCGTGACAACAAGGCTCTAATGTGCTTTGAATCAAAGTGTTTGATCCTCCAAAAAAGGACAACGCCACTTTACGTTGATTCCGAGTACGGAATTATCACCAACCCGACTCAAAGTCCATGCCAGCTTGTCTGCAATGCAGGTCAAGAGACGTATTCGACAAGGTTGTCGATACTTCTTGGCTCAGCTGCAGAAAGTGGAGGACGACGTGAAGGAAGACACGCCACAAGAGATCAGATCTCTATTGGTGGAGTTCTCGGATGTATTCCAAGACCCACCGGCTGGGCTTCCACCAGAAAGACACATGGGCCACACGATTCCGCTCCAACCGGAGGTGACTCCTCCGTTCAGACCCATGTATCGCCTTAGTCCAGCAGAAAGGCGAGAGGCCGAACGCCAAATCAAAGAATACCTTGCAAAGGGGTGGATCGAGCCCAGTAGCTTGCCGTACGGTGCACCGATCCTTTTTGTGAGAAAAAGGACGGTGGTTTATGCATGTGCCCGGATTACCGGGCGTTGAACAAGCTGACGGTGAAAAATCGATTCCCCTTACCGCGGATTGAGGACCTTTTTGACCAACTCCAAGGCGCAAAAGTATTTTCATCCTTGGATTTGTCTCAAGGGTACCATCAAATCCGCATCACGAAAGATGATGTGCCCAAAATCGTGTTTCAAACGCACATGGGACACTATCAATTCCGAGTGTTATGCTTCGGACTCACATATACCCCGGGAACCTTCCAAGGAGAAATGAAGCGAACGTTCGCCAAGCAACTCGGACAGTTTGTCTTGGTTTACCTGGATGATATCCTGGTTTTCTCCAAATCAATGGAAGAGCACATAGAACATCTGCGCGAAGTTCTTGCAATATTTTGGGAGCAGAATTTCTATGCAAAAGTGAGCAAGTGCAAGTTTGCACAAGATGAGCTCGAATACCTTGGACACATTGTCGGCAAGGACGGCATCCGTGTCGACCCACGAAAGATCCAAGCCGTTGTGGACTGGCCACGTACCAAAAATGTTGGGCAGATTCGGTCTTTCCTCGGCATTGCAAACTACTTTCAACGGTTTATGCAAGGCTATTCGACCCTGGTAGCACCTCTAACCAGGCTCATGCGAGAAAACGTGCATTGGGAATGGACACCTGATTGCAATAACTCTTTTCTCAAAGTCAAAGAGCTTCTATCCATGGTGCCCATCCTGGCTCTTCCGGATCCATCGCAACCGTGGGAGGTTCGATGTGATGCGTCGGTAGTAGGACTTTGAGCCGTCCTCATGCAGAACGGTCACCCAGTTGCGTATGAGAGCTGGAAGCTCATCCCCGCCGAAACGCGGTACTCGACTGGGGATCAAGAGCTCCTTGCCCTAGTACACGCTTTCAAGATGTGGCGTTGCTACCTTGAGGGTGCGAAAGGGGGTGTGACGGTCGTGAACGACCATAATCCATTGGTGTTTTTCCAAAACGAAACCGAACATATCAAGACGACAGGCACGTTGGAGCGAATACCTGAGCCGATTTTCGTTCACATGGGAATATCGGCCAGGACACATCAATGTGGCCGATCCACTAAGCCGACAGCTTGTGGAAATTAAAGCAACCACCGAGGTCAGTGGGTGTTTTATGGCCATCACAGCAGCAACAGTATAATCACCAGATCCCCCTGCACCTCTGCGGCAACCACCACAAGAGATTATCCATTATAACGGTTTTGTAAACAGGATCCGGATGGGATACTATGTGGATTCTTGGTTTCAAGACTCTCAAAACCTGGACAATTATGGCTTGGTGGAGGCCGCAGGAATCTTCTGGTACGGAGAACAAGTTGTTGTGCCAAACTCGGGAGACCTTCGAGCAAAGGTTATCTCCCAGTTCCATGACCTGCCGGTAGTAGGTCATGCGGGACCCCGACAGACCGGACAGGCACTCTCGGACCACTATTGGTGGCCAGGATGGAGTGTCAATGTCCGTAAGTATTGCATGACATGCCATCCATGTCTTCGGAATAAGGCTAGTAACAAGAAGCCTATTGGACTCCTCCAACAGCTTCCCATTCCTGGGACTCCATGGGAGTGCGACAGCATGGACTTCATTACTGGTCTTCCGGACACGACCCGTGGCCACGATGCAATACTAGTAGTTGTGGATCTTTTGACGAAGATGACACACTTCATTCCTACAACCACTGACGGGAACACAGAGAAGACCGCTTGTCTCTTCTTTGAGGGTGTCGTAAAGTACCACGGCTTGCCGTTGCACATTATCTCTGATTGAGATAAAAAAATTTGCTAGTACGTTCTGACAAAAGATGCACAAGTACTTCGGCAGTGAGTTGCAAATATCGACAGCATTTCACCCTCAAACTGACGGATAAAGAGAGCGCATGAATCGCACTCTGGAGTCGATACTCCGCATGTACGTGGACCCTACCATGCATGATTAGGACGAATTCCTAGCACCGGCAGAGTTTGTGGTGAACAACCCGGTGAACGAGTCCACACAGTTCACACCGTTCGTGTTGAACACTGGTCGGCATCCAGTGGTACCCTCTTCATTGGTGAAGAGTGGGAGTACAAAAGAGCAGGTTTCTTCCGCTCAAGCCTTTGCCGAGCGCATCGACTCCTTGTTACTGGAGGCGAAGGGTCACCTTCAAGCAGCTCGGCAGCGACAAAAGGCATATGCCAACAAAGGTCACTGGGAGGTCTCGTTTGACATCGGTGACAAAGTGCTGCTTAGCACTAAAAACCTTTGGCTAAAGTCGCCAGGGGCAAGAAAACTTCTACCGAAGTGGATTGGGCCGTTTCCCATTGTGGCACGCATCGGGCCAGTGGCATACCGATTGCTACTTCCATCGAGTACGAAGATACATGAGATGTTTCATGTGAGCCTGCTGGCTCCATACACGGCAGACGGAATTGTTTAGCCATTGCCAGTAGTCCTTGCTGCCAACGGCCAATACGAGGTCCTTCGCCTACTCCAGCACCAAGAGCGTACTCTTCGGTCGTGCGTTGTTAGGGAGTACCTCGTTCATTGGGCCGGTTGTGGATGTAAACATAGTTCATGGGAGCCCAAATCTCGGTTGCCCACAAGGGTGGTCAACGATTACTGGAGCGAGCTTGCAGCTCGCACAAATCGACGCACAACATTCCCACAGGGCAGCATTCATGGACAGCGACCATCGGAGGTTGGGGATGCCCAACATGGTTGTCGCGCGGACGCTCCACCCTAAAGGGGGGAGGCCACTAGCCGTGCTGACGTACAAGCTGCAGCTTAGGTCCAAGTACCATGCATGTGTTCATGTCTACCTAGTGATTGAAATTATTAATTTTCTTTCGCAATGTTGATGAATCACTAACTGACAATCCTTCTTGTTGTTCATGAACCGAGACTGTTCAAAATAAGTGGGGAGGAATGTAACGGGAGGGCCGGTTCGGCCCTCCCTCCTCGCTGAAGCGAGGGGTGGTTGCGCACCACCTCTCGCGTCAGCGAGGGCTGGCCGGCGGCCAGCACTTCGCTGGCCGCCGGCCAGCTTGCTGCCGGTCGGCTAGACGGCCGGCGGCCGGCCAAGCGACCGGCCGGCCACCGGCCGGCCAGCCGCCAGCCGCCGATCGCGGCCTCAGCCCGATCGGCGGCTGAGGGGCCACGAGGGCCTGAGGGCAAGGCCTCGTGGCCTCGTGCCCTTGTCCCCCCAAGGCCCTCCTTGCAAACAAGCAAGCAAGGACGAGGGATAGGTGGAGCCAGGGTGAGGACGAGAGGACTGGCGCGAAATCGCTAGCGTACATCGCACGCGACGATTTCACGCCAGAACGGCAAAACGTAAATCAAAGTTCATTCACGACGAAATTCGACATAAAATAAACGAAATAACTCGTGTGAACACACGAGTTGGAGGTAAAAACCCCCGGTTTGGGTCCCAAAAGCAGGGGCTTGGTTAAAAACGGAAATGGGCCTCCGGAGACTCGAAATATTCGAGTCTCCCTACTCTGGGTCGTTGATGACGATTGCCCCTCAGTCCTGCAAAGGGGGAGAACCCCTGACGTGGACTGAGAACGCCATTCTACGAACTCCGACGACGACTTTAGAGCAGGAGCTGGAGACACGACCCGTTACACTCACATTTCTTGTCATTTTTCTTATATTTTGATTTTCTATTTTTCCTAGATTCTAGTCACGACCAAGTGCCATGAGTCACGGCTTAGAAAGACGAGTTTCAAAATCCACGTGCTTGTGCCGACCATGACGACCTAGAAAATAATATTTTTGGACCACCTAGTTGTGCCGAACGTGGCGGCCTAGAAAAATAGAAATATATTTTAGAATTGCCTCACCAATTTTGAGAGCAACGAGACTCTGGGAGGTGATATCTCCTCGAACTTGTGAGGTGATCTTCACAGTGGTCTCCACATGCTAGTTGCACGAGTGATGAGATGGCAAGTGCCGGACTGTCCAAGACCAACAAGGGTGAGGTGGAGACAGCCTCACTACACGCTGTTGGAAGTTCGAAGGACACTTAGCTAGTGCTCCGATAAACGTACTGGCTGACACTGGAGGAGATGACTCCTTTCTTAGCCTTGGTTTTACCCGACAGATTGGCCTGAAACACGAGGCATCAAATTGTGCAGTTGTCGTCGGTGAAAACCGTATGGTACCACTGATCCGTACATGTAAAGTAAAACTTTATGTCGAAGGGTACGCACAAAGTGTTACGTTGAAGGTACTCAACCTTCTCGACCCGTTTGATATGGTGCTAGATGATCCATCATTTCGTAAAAACAAGGCTTTGATATGTTTTGAATGAAAGCGTTTGATCCTCCAAAAGGGATAGCGTCTCTTTACGCTGATTCCGAGAACAAAATTGTAACCGACCTGACATAAGGTCCATGTTAGCTTGTCTGCAATGCAGGTCAAGAGACGTATTTGACAAGTTGTTGATACTTCTTGGCTCAGCTAGAGAAAGTGGAGGACAACGTGAAGGAAAACACGTCACTTAAGATCAAAGCTCTATTGGCAAAGGTCTTGGATGTATTCCAAGACACACCGGCTGGGCTTCCACCAGAACGACACACGGGCCACACGATTTCGCTACATCCGGAGGTGACTTCTCTGTATAGACCCATGTACTGCCTTAGTCTGGGAAAGAGGCGAGAGGCCAAATGCCAAATCAAAGAGCACCTTGCAAATGGGTGGATCGAGCCAAGTAATTCGTTATACGGTACACCAATCCTTTTATAAAACAAAAAGGACAGTGGTTTATTCATGTGTGTCGACTATTCGGCACTGAATAAGCTGATGGTGAAAAATCGATTCCCCTCACCACAGATCGAGGATCTATTTGACCAACTCCAAGGGGTAAAAGTCTGTTTTTTCCTTGCATTTGTCTCAAGGGTACTATCAAATCTGTATTACAGAAGGTGATGTCACCAAAACCACATTCCAAATGCACATGAGACACTATAGGTTATGAGATTTATGCTTCAGGCTAACGAACACCCCAACAACATTCCAAGGACAAATGATTTGAATGTTTGCCAATTAACTGAGCTAGGTTGTCTTGGTTTACTTGGATGACATCTTGGTTTTCTCCAAATCCATGGAAGTGCACATAGAACATATACGTGAAGTCCTCTGATCCTTTGAAAAGAGTAGTTCTACGTGAAAGTGACCAAGTGCAAGTTTGCACAAGATGATCTCGAATGCCTTGGACACATTCCAGACACAACCTATTAGGTTATGGCTGGTCACGACCGTCACACCCTTTGGTCTCAAATTCATTTGTGTTTTTGCAAACACAACCGAACCTATCAAGATAATAGGAACGTTGGAGTGAATACCTGAGTCGATTCTTCTTCACATGGCAATATCGGATAGGACGCATCAATGTGGCCGATCCACTAAACGGGCATTTTGTAGAATTTAAAGCAACCTCCGAGGGCGGTGGGTATTTTATGGCCATTACGACAACAACAGTGCAAAAACTAGAGCCCCCTGTACCTCTGCGACAACCACCTCAAGAGATTATCTAGAATGGTTTTTTGAACAAAATCCGAATGTGATACTTTGTGGATTCTTGGTTTCAAGACTCTCAGAATCCAGACAAGTACGGATTGGTGGAGGCCGCATGCATCTTCTGGCATGGAGAACAAGTTGTGCCAGACTTAGGAGACCTTCGAGTGAATATTATCTCCCAGTTCCATGACCCGCCGGTCGCAGGTCATGTGGGACCTCGAAAGACCAGACAGGCACTCTCAGACCACTATTGGTAGCGAGGACGGAGTTTAAATTTCTATAAGCATTGCATGACATGTGAACCATGTCTTCGCAATAAGGCTAGTCATAAGAATCCTGCTAGACTCATCCAACAGCTTCCCATTCCTGGGACTCCATTGGAGTGCGTTAGCATGGACTTCGTTACTCGTCTTTCGGACATGGTACATGGCCACAATGCAATGCTAGTGGTTGTGGATCTTAGCACAAAGATGACTTACTTTATTCTTACAACCACTTATGTGAATGCAGAGGAGACCGCCCGTCTCTTCTTTGAGGGTGTCATAAAGTACCACGGCTTGCTGTTGCGTATTATCTGTGATCGAGATAGAAAATTTGCTAGTAAGTTTTGGCAAAAGATGCACGAATACTTTGGGAGCGAATCACAAACGCCGAAAATATTTCACCCTCAAACTGACGGATAATGAGAGCGGATGAACCACATTCTGGAAAAAAATGCTCCTCATGTATGTGGATACTGCCATGAATGACTGGGATGAATTCCTAACACTGGCAGAGTTTATGATGAATAACACGGTGAATGAGTGTACACAGTTCACACTATTTGTATTGAACAGTGGTCGGCATCCAGTGGTGCCTTCTTCATTGCGAAGAGTGGGAGTATAGGAGGACTTGTTTCTTCTGCTCAAGCCTTTGCCGAGCGCATAGAATCCTTGTTACAGGAGGCAAAGGGTCACCTTCAAGCTACTTGGTAACGACAAAAGACATTTTCCGATCAAAGCCGCCGTGAGGTCTCGTTTGACATTAGTAACAAAATGCTACTTAGCACTTAGAATCTTTGACTGAAGTTGCCAGAGACACGAAAACGTCTATTGAAGTGGATTGGACTATTTACCATCATTATACGCATTGGGCCAGTGGCATACCGATTGCTTCTACCGCCAAGTATGAAGATACATGACGTGTTTCATGTGAGCCTATTAGCTCCATACATGGCTGTTGTTCTTCTATGCCCCATGGCCACTGCTATGGGTTGACGGACAGGTTGGGCATGCACTCCTCCCTTGGAGTAAGTCTCCCAAACCTTGTTCGTGGTGCAAGTCCAAGCGAGACACCAGAAGTGTAGCGCAACGGATAGCATGTTGGACTTAGGGACAACAGGTCCTGCGATCGAGCCTTGATGTGCGCAGGAGGTTTTTTGACCTTCTAGCACAGGGGAAGTTTCTTAGACATTTCTCCATGCATGAGGAGAGTGCGCCACTTGGCGGTCAGTGGATGCGCCAATTGGCGGACTGGTGAGGTGGTGTGGAGTGACCACTTCAAAAGTGTCACTACCCACACACCTTAGAAGCCAGGCCTAGGACTATATGTACCAGGCTCATTCCTCATTCTAATTACACAATCTGGCCTTAGATGCTCCTCACAGAGTTGTCCAACTAAGGAACAGTATAAAGAAGACACTGGTTGGTCTAAGCCCCAGGAGTTAGTCTTTGACTAGCACCTCGCGCGAAAGTGACCAAGTGTTAAGTGGACACAGTTGCTAGCAAGTGATTGCCTAGGAACTGCTCAGTGTGGAACCGTGATCCTGAGGGTGATATCTTCTCCTAGCTGAAATGCTAGGAGCGGACGGCAGGTGCTATTGTGTCGGCCCTGTTTTCTAGTCCGTTTGCCTCAGGCCGGTTGACAAAGGGTTATGGGCCCACACTGACCAGTTGTAAGGCACGCTTCGCTCAACTCTGGTACGCTCTCTCCAGGTGC
>SZWC01003389.1:153830-189560 GCA_023375785.1 Penium margaritaceum
GAGAGAGAGAGAGAGAGAGAGAGGGGAAGGGAGAGAGAGGGAGGAATAGAGTGTTCATCCTCCCTGTATGTATTTTCCCTCCAGTGTGGACCTGAGTGTGCAGGACATGTTGTCCCTGAGAATGGAGGTAACGCACGTTGAGGTTTCTTGCTACGCCGGGCCACCACTGGAATCTATCTGGTTTCTCTCGTGGTTTTTCCTCCTTCTTGCAGCATTGCCTCTGATCCATCATCTCTAATGTTACTTCCTGCTGCATTCCTTGTGGAACCCATAGGTTTCCTCAGTCTTTATGTTTGGACTGCATAGTACAACATCTCGGGAACCTAGATCAGTCCGAAGTTAGTTAGGCAGACTGTTTGTGGTTAGGTGTGCAGACCTGGCTCGCGTCAGTCTGCGCCTTCTGGGTGACATGCAAGGGCTTTTTCCTCGCACCGGCAAGCTTGATGCACCGGCAAGCTCCGCTTGCCGACCTGAAGGGTGGGTCTGGCTTCTCGAGACTCACCTGCTCAAGCTCTTACTTGTTTGAGCTTTACACTTAGGGTTTGACAAGAAACCATGGCCGTCATGCAAACCCGAGCTTTCCTTACTCATTCCTTCATCAGACTAAGCAAGGGAAGTTTCATTTGAATCATAGGAGCTTCCTCATGGTATTAGAGCTACGTTCAGGGCCGGAAAACGATGCATAGGGACGGCGCAGAGCAGGAAAGGTGGCGGCCAAGCCACACACAGGACTATATCTGTGCAGCCACCACAAAAGTAAGCCGCACTCACCACCAGGGGCTTTTGAAGCCCTCCCCTTAGGCTGCACGCGGACAGCAGAGGTGGCAAGAGGCAAGAGGAAGCCCACAAGGATAGGAAAGACGTGGGAGGGAGAGCCCAAATGCCATATCCTCCCGTAGAGGTGGTGGTGGGATCACTTGGCCCACAGACCTGTTTTGCAGGTCCCAGGTGGTCTGAGCAGCGTCACTAGGTGAAGACAGGGAAAATTCCATGAGTGAAAGGCTCGCGACAGAAAACTGGGCCCAATGTGGACCTGGAAAATCACTGCCAAAATTTAGTTCAGCTGCAAAGAGGAAAGCTAGGACCGACACCGCCATCCTAGGACCCTCTTTACCCACAGGAGCCATGAACCAAGCAACATCAACACCAGGAGTGCCTGGTGCCGGAGGTAGTGGCGGTCCCTCCACTTGCGTTGGTGCTGGCACCGGCGCCGACGCTAGTGGGGGAGCCGGCGCTGGCACAGTGACGTGGTAAGACCTTAGCATGGACATGTCCCCGAAGGACTTGACGCCGCCTGCCTTGGGAACGTGAGACTTCTTTGCATGGAAGGACGTCTTTCTAGCGTGGGCCGCAGAGCACACGCTAGAGGAGCTGTACCTGTTCCCGTCCACCAACGCGACAGAGGATCGTGTCTTGCTGCGGGCTTTCAATGCCCTTGTTCAAGCGCTGCCCGACAACCAATCGTATGATATCCGCCAATTCCACGTCAGCGGTGAAGGGGAAGATCCAGCAGGTCCTTGCAGCGGCTCTCCGTGCCCGTATGAGGCATGGCAAAACCTTGCTACATGCCATGATGAACGGGGAATAGCACAAGTGATCTTATTGCGCGACATACTCCGAGACCTCTATCCCAAGCCGGGGGGACCGATAGCACAGTATTGGGACACAGCGATGGATCTTTGTCGCCGCATCCTCTGGCTTGGAGCATCCTGCTCTGTGCTTGAATGGCTGGACCCCTTTCTGCTGCACCTTGGAGAGCACTATAGAGAGTTTCGGCGAGGGCTTCTGCAACGCCTTCGTGTGATAGGTATTCAGAACACGGACCTTGCTGAGGTATTTGAGGAACTGCAACAATATGAGGACGTACTTCATGGTAAGAAGCAAGAGACCAACACCTCGGCACCCAGTGCCTTCGTCCATCAGTCCTCCCCAGGTGCTTCCACTGGATCTGGACAGGGAGGAGGTAGAGGTGGAGGAGGCTGGAGTCATGGAGGATCAGGCACTCAGTCAGGTAGAGGACGAGGACGTGGCCGGGGCGGTGGTACAGGGTGCACCCGCAACTACTGCTGCAAGCATGGCCACTTGCGTTCTTATTAATCATCCCAGTTTCAAAAACTTCATGATCAGCGTATCATTTCTGTAGGCAACCATTTTTCACAAGTCACCCACATGCATGCATGCCAGCAAAGCCAAAATGTACATTCCCTTTCTATTATGAAAACGATATCAGGCTCCATGTGATATTTAGTAGTTACTCTGAACATTCCATGTTCACTAGTTTGTTCACCTCCCAATAACTTGTTGATACACCATTTCACGGGTGAGGAAATTGGTCATGTATGGGCCACTTCTGGCGTACATATCCAGGCCTCCAATGTATCATGATGCCACCGCAGCACCAGCAGTTGCAGCAGAGGCTTACCACTCTGGCGCTCCGCTTGCAGTTTGAGTATCATCTCCAGCCACCAGCATGGTCTATGCCAATGGCCACAGAACCTCGAGCTCATGTACCCTTTGGCGGCATCACCAACGAACCACCTCCAATGCAGCCGCCGGCAGGCCCGCTGCTCTATCAGGGGCCAATCCCCATGTACCAGGACCCTGTCTACGCTACGCCGAACGTGGCGGCCCTAGTCCATGCGCCCGCGTGGACGCAGGGGATCTACTCAGACATGGCTGAGTCGTAGCGGCCCACAGCAAGAGGTGTTCAAGTGTGCGTGCCCTACGGTTCCACGTGATGCTCACTCCGAGGTAGAACTCCAGCTCCCCCATGTCCGACATCTGGAACCTGCTGCTCGGCTGTTCTTTCAGGTACTGTAGGCCCGGCAGGTCTGAGGAGCACAAGACCTGATCGTCCACGTAGAGGGCAACGATCTGATGGAGCTTCTTGTTACACCGTACGTATATGCTGTGACATGCTTCACAGCTCTTGAAGCCGAGTTGTGCCATGAAGCTGACAATCTATTGGTACCAGCATCGGGACGATTGTTTTAGCCCGTATAAGGACTTCCGCAGCTCGCACACCTTGCCCTCCGGCGCCTCCACCCCTTCTGGAACCTCCATGTAGATTTCTTTGTCGATGATGTCGTTGAGGAAGGAAAGTTTTACGTCCATCTGATGGTGCTCCATATCCTTCGCGGCTGCCATCGTAAGGATCGCTCGGCTGCTTGTGAACTTGGCAACGGGGGTGAATGTCTCAACGTAGTTCTCGCCTTTACGCCAAGGCACAGCTTGTGGCCAAGGGGTTCGTTATGCGTACCCCTTGGCCACGAGCCGCACCTTGTACTTGTCCACACAATCCTTTGTGAACTTGGTCTTAAAGACCCACTTGGAGCCGATGACTTCGGCATCTTTCGGCTTGTCAACCAGCTTCCACGTGTCCTTTTTTAGTAATGGACAGCAACTCCAACTTGATGGCGGTGCTTCCCCTCTGGCCACGCAAGTGTCTCTTACACGGTCGTCGGCTCCGTTAATGCAGCCAGCATGCACCACAACATGCCAATCCATTGAATGGTTCTTGCGTCAAAGTACTTCCCCGCTCTCCGCTGCCTCTTGCTGCAGCGTGGCAGTTTTGGTAGCACCTCGTTGCTCTGCTATGATCCTTCCGACTCCGCTCGCTCCGGCAAAACATCGACCAAACGGCTCCCCGAGGATCTCTTCCACTCCGGTGAAACATCGACTGGATGGACAGCGTGTCCGGAGGATTTTCTTCCGTTGTCCAACCCGAAATCTGCCGGGAGTGCGCTCTTTGGCACTTGCTGTGCCTCCTCCGATGGATCTTTGTGCCAGATCTCCAGCCCAGCTACTTCACCATCGGAGTCCTTTGCATCAGCTACTGCCTCTGCTACACCACCATGCTCTGACACTGCATCCTTGATCTCTGCATCCGCCGACTCCTTTTTGACTCGTAAAGGACTATGCTCGAGTGTCAGTGCCTGTCTCTGACATCAATTGAAAAACCACTGAGCGGAATTGGGAAGACTGCAAACAAGAAGTGTTCAACTCTTTGAGGAATGCTCTGAACTCAGTGCCGGTGTTCCAATTGGCAGACTCAACGGTGGACTACATCATGGCCACTGATGTGTCCGATCGAGCCATCGGAGCCATTCTCCTCAAAGAAAACGGCATTAGAGAAAAACCGGTCGTGTACATGTCCAGAAAATTGCATGCACTGGAAATCGACTACACGGTGCACGAGAAAGAAATACTTGTGGTCGTGCATGCATTCCAAACATGGTAGTTTCATTTAGAATACTGAAGATGCATCATTCGCACCAACTATCACGTCCTAAAATACCTTGAGAATAAGACAAATTTGAACCTTTGATGGACTCGATGGATGGAGTTCCTTGAGTCCAACGTCTATTATCATCAAGTACCGGCATAGAAAAACTTATCCCGGTGGATGCTCTAATCCGGAAACCAGATTTAATGGCCGAGATCAACACGTTTCTTTTTTAACAAGACTAATACCTCGTGGAGCTGTTCGCAAAAGGTTACGAGGAGTTCGGTGGGTACGACAAGTCCAAGTCTTGGTTCAACGACCCCTACTAGCAACGGTGATTTTCTCCCCAAGTCGCCGTTCCATTGAACGAGGAGCTACAAAGAATGTTATTGGAGGAATGCCACGACACCGGCCCAGGTGGACAAGTTGGCAAGGACAAGATACTGAAGAAGTTCGTGAAATATTGCTGGTGGGACAAGATGCAGACCGACATGTCAGCCTTTAGCATATTGTACGACACTTGTGAGAGATAAAAATATCATTGCACAAGGGCATCCGGTCTACTCTGATCCCTACCTGTTCCAACAGAACCATAGGTCGACATCAGCGTGGACTTCGTGACGGGAGTACCCGCCACCCCCGGGGTTATGACGCCATCCTTGTTGTGGTAGACAAATTTTCTAAAATGCCATAGTTCATTTCAATGAAGACCACCGTGACCGCCAAAGGAATAGCACGAATTTTTGAAAGCGGATTGTACGGCTCCACGGCGTGCCATGTACCATCATTAGTGACAAACACAGCCACTTCACTATTTTTTTTTGCTACAAACTGATGACGCATTATGGCAGTTGGATCCAACAATCAACGGTATTCCATCCTCAAACCAACGGGCAAATGGAGCGGGCCAATCAGACGCTCAAACAGCTCCTCCGCACACTATGCGAGCCGCACGGGACCAATTGGGCAACCAAGCTGCCAACCGCCGAACTGATATACAACTCTACCACTTCCACCGGAAGTGCTAAAACTCCTTTCAATGTGTAGGTGTAGGACAAACTTCCCGCCACACCTGCTGGATTACAGAGTCAGAGGAACATCCCTGCCGTGACATCCACTACAGGGATGTCTCAACCATTTAGGAGAAAACACGGCAGACCCTCACGAAGACCCAAATAACCATGAAGCGTACGGTCGACCGACATTGCAAGGATTACGTGTTCAGCGCTGAGATTGCGTCCCCCTAAGCTCAGCGAACATCAAACTCTACTCCAGGGGATTTTGTGAAACTCAGACCCAGGTACTTGGAATCGTTTACGATTGAGCGAATACTAATCCCTACCGTAGCTCCACTTTGCCTACCTGACAGCATGGTGATTCATGTTGTCTTCCACATCAGCAAGCTCAAGCACTACCGAGACGCCAGTTGAAACTTCCCCGGAAGAAACGTCATGCATACACCTCTTGTATGAGTGAAATGTATGAGTGGAAATGTATGAGTGGAAATGGAGGACATGATTGAAGAAATCTTCGGACATCGACGCCGTGGGAAAATGAGTAAGTATCTGGCTAAGTGGCACGGCTACAACGCTGCACACAACAGCAGGGAGCCCTATGCCAACCTCTGAGACATAAATCACCTAATCGACAGCTACTATCATCGTCATCGGCCTACGTCTGCTAGCGCGCAACGACGACGCGGCTAAGAGGGGAAAAGTGTTACATCTCTTATGCACATGAAGGTCTAAACTTAGGGAGTGGGAATTCCTATCCTTACAGTCATGGCCAACCTTGCGATGACTTGAGCATTTCTCCAAGACATTCATGCCGATCGGCTGAGGGAATTTTGGCCATCTGTTCCAACCTGCGATGCTTTGTTCCAGAAGGATCTTACTACTTTGACCACTTTCCAGAATGGTCGACAGAAGTATCACGAACTATATCAATATTCCAAAATTGTTCGGTTGACTAAGCGACGGCGTTGGATGTTCATAAACTTGCGTCTCAATATTCTTGAACCCTACCAACTTCTCGACGGAGATTCTGGAAGTAGCCACTCACAGCGCGACCTCGTACACTTCGCTTGACTCGAGCGCCAAGAACCCGACATATGCCTCATTCTCATTCTCGAAATTGTACTTATGTGCTCAACGCAGTCGGCACTTGCCCTCAAAGTAAACTTACAGCTTAATACAAGTTTTCCATTTATCTCAAATCCTCAAATTGTCTTTTGGCCTGCATCTCATCCCTGCGAACCACCTACGTGTTTCGTCCTCGAGTTACATGAGTCCCTAAACTCCATGAATGAACTCCATGAAAATTTCTTTCCTTTCATTCATGGACCATTGCGTGACTACTTCAGGATTTTTTACGTCGTTCAGCCGAGGGCATTTTGGCCAACTGTCCCGACCTCCAGTGTTCCATTCAAGAAGTTTCTCACTTTGACCACCTACCAGAGTGGTCGACAGAAGTGTCGTGAACCATATCCATGTTTCGGTATTGTTCGGTCGATTTCTCAATGACGCTAGACTTTTATAAAAGAAGCAGCTTGGTATTCTCGAAGTCCCCTGAATTCTCGGCGGAGCTTCTCGAATCAACCAGTCACTGCGCAACCTCTCATGCGTTTTTCGGCTCAACAGTCAATGACCAAATATATGCCTCATTCTCATTCTTGACACTGTATATATGTGGTCGACTCACTCGACACCCAAATCATTTTTTTGTCCTGTACCTCATTCCTGTGAACCACCTACATTCTGCTTGGCGTAACACTTGGTATCGGAGCACAATGGCATTAGAGGGACAACCAGACATAAACTACTTGACGACAACCTTGCACAAGTTCTTAGAAAATCGCCAAAGTTGATAAGATCGCAGAGTTCACAGCAACAACCATGATTGGAGCAAGCGCACTCGGCGACGAGCAGCAGTCCTTGGGAAGTACTCCGGCAATGGCGGATCAGCACCGCAAAAAACAACGAAGCTCTCTAGGCAATCCAGGCGTTAGCAACAACTTTCGTAGAAAATGGTGCAGCACCAAAGAACCTGATGGCCAATCTTGTAATGCACCCCCTTGCGCTCGACAAACCCTTCGCCCTCGCCACAGCCCGTTTTCTCAACACCGAGCATGAAGGGTGGAATCGGCCAAAAAGTGCGAATCCATAAACATTTGTACCAGAAATTGTCATGACTCGAGAGCCTCAACACCCATCTGCTCCAACAGCTCAACGCGGCAATGGAGGAGCTTCGAGTTTCTCATACGCGTGAAGCAGTACTCACCGAGGAAATTGATAACTCTCGAGTGATCCCCAGATTTTACAGATACTTCATGAGCCGTTCGATCCCATAAACTCCAATGGACTGAGGATCGTGGTGTGGTTGACGAGTTTGGAGGTGTGCTTCACTGCTGTTGGGGTTATCAATGACAAAAAGAAAATAGACCTCGCGGCCTTACTTTTGCATGGCACAGCTTTGAGTTGGTGGTCTCATCTAAATGCCATCCAATGACAGCAGGATACCTGCGGATCTGAATTGACGGCTCACGTGACTGCTCTTATATTGTCGACCATAGGCATACTACCTCTCAAGCAGAAAAATCTAACATGGCACGACTCTTTCATGCCACCGGAAACGTGGAGCGATTTTGCGCAAGCTACCCTCACTCTCTTAGGGAAGCTGAAGGAGAAGTCTGACACATGATACAAAATCCAACTTCTATGCCAACAATCCAATGTGGTAGAGTACACTCGGCGTTTTTGCATAATTATCACCAGTAGTGACCTCGCCCCCGATGAACTATGTTTCTGCTATAACAACGGCCTCAAACGAGATATTCAGCGAGCAATCGCCATTTCCGGCATCCAAGACAACCTTTTCCAAATGATCGTAGAATTTGACTGCATTGCTGTACCGACTTCAACACTCAGATGTAGTAATCCAACGGCTGGCCACTTGAAGGCCACAGTCCTTATCGTGGCAGAGGGAGGTCGCAGTCAGTGGAAACCTTGTCTCCGATGGAGATTGATACCATCGATGTGCGCGATTAACGGCTCTTCTGGACTTGCGGAAAATCATGCCATATCTTGCGTGACTGTCGAAAGAGACATAAAAAGAGCCAAAAGGGGGGAAATTTACAAAGAAAGAGCAAGTTTGACGAGGGGCTTGAGGAAGACCAACCTTCGACGGCATTACGGGTACAACCAAGGGATTGTAAAAGTCATAAAAAATACCGGCGCTACTGGATGGAGGAGCTTCTCATAGATTCGTTAGCAACGACATGGTTCAAAAGCTAGGTTTGCAGACAAAACCAAGAGTGTTTGAAGGAAAAACTGTCGATAGACAACTGCAGATCTGTTGACTTCATGAACCACTCCGGTTGCAAAACAGAGATCTGCACAACGCAATGGTCTAGAGGACTTACCCAATGAGTGACAAAAAATCATCCTTAGGAGAGATTTCCTGTACCGGCACAATTTAAATCTTGACTACAGCAGTGGAGCCGTCTACGTCAACATTAATAGTAGACAAAGATACCTGCCTCTGGTCAAGCGACGCATGTTGTAGCGGCAGTTACAGGAAGTAGTAGAGGTGGAAGGAGCAGAGAAAGTTGTGATAGTTGAAAAATGCAAACCGATATCTCTGAACATGGTGAAGAAATATCTGAAGCGCGGATCCCAAACGTGGCTAGTCCACGCGGAAGCGGGGGCCGCAAAAGAAATTGTACCGCTCGAAGCGACAACAACGGCCTCGACACCTAAGAAATTCACAGCAGTACCAAAATAATTTGTGGAACTCATCAAGGAGTTTGAGACAGTCTTTCTTGATGAACTACTGTGAGAGCTACCACCGCAATGCAGCATCGACCATCAGATAGACTTGAAGCCGGATGACAGACCAAACATGAAGGTAAAATATCGGATGAGCGATCACGAGCTGACCAAACTCAAGAAGGAGCTAGACGAGATGCTCGGTCAGGGGTTCTTCAGGCCCTCTACATCATTGTACACATCACCGGTACTTTTCATGAAAAATAAAACCAGAGACATCCAGATGAGCATGGACTACTGAGCGTTGAAAGACATCACCATCAAGAGCCATTACCCCCTCCCACAAAAAGATGAACTTTTTTATCAACTCGTGGGACCCAAAGTTCTAATGAAATTGACATACGTAGCAGCTATAAGTGAATCAAGAAGAAAGTATTATGCACCAGATGCAAGCATTTCATGATTGTGGTCATGTCGTTTGGACTAACAAATTCTCTTGCAACATTTATGGCAGCGATGAACAACATTTTTTTGGCACTACCTCGACGAATTTATTGTCATACATCTTGAAAACATCTTGGTATACAACCGCACCATGGAGGAACACAATGGAAATCTCTGACAAGTTCTTGAGATTTTACAAAGAGAGAAAGTTTTTGAAGAACTCTTGAAATGCGACTTTGGTTGCTGTTTGATTGAATTTTTGAGCCACATTATTGGTGGCAGACGGATCAACATCGACCCAAAAAAGGTTGAGGTGTTTTGGACCTCTGTAACTACTAGTGTCGATTGTAGAGGACTACGATCGGGTGTGTGCGCCTCTCTCCGATCTCACCAAAAAAGCCACTGAGTGGAATTAGGGAGACAGAAAACAAGAAGTGTTCAACTCTTTGAGGAAGGTTCTGATCGCGACGCCAATCTTACAATTGGCGGATCGAACAGTGAACTACATCATGGCCACAAACACATCCAATCGTGCCATTGGAGCTGTTCTCCACCAAGACAACGGCAGTGGAGAAGAGCCGATAGCGTACATGTTGCAAAAACTACGCGAGCCGGAACCCAACAACGCGGTGCAGAAGAACGCGACGCTCGTAGTCATACACGAGTTGAAGACGTGGCGGTGTTACTTGGAATGCCAACTATGCATTTTCTGCATCGACCATCGTGCCCTACAATATCTCAAGACCCAGCCAAATCTAAGAGGTCGACAAAATCGATGAATGGCGTTCCTCAAGTCCAACCTTGACTACGACATCGAGTACTAGCCTGGAAAAACAAATCCGATGGATGCTCTCTTTCAACGAACAGATTTGATGGCCAAGAAAAGCACGTTGCTTGTCGAATGAGATCCGTACCTCACGAGGCTGTTCACAAACTATGACAAGGAGTTTAACGGATACGACAAAACCAAGTTTTGCTTCAACAACCCCTACTGGCGACGGTGATTTACTTGCCAGGTCATCGTTCTCCAAACAAGGAAATGTGACAAATGCTATCGGAGGAGTGCCACAATACCGGCCCAGGTGGACAATTCAATGAAGACAAGATGCTCATGATGCTGGTGAATTATTATTGGTGGGACAAGTTACACACCGACGTGGCGGCCTTCTGCAAATCATGTGAAACAAAAAATTTGTCGAATGTGGCCAACTGCTTCAAACCCAACCTGTTGTGATGGAACCATGGGCCGACATCAGCAAGGACTTCGTGACAGGTCTGCTCGCAACACCCAAGGGGTACGATGTCATCCTTTTCCTAGTGAAATGATTGTCCAAAATGTTACACTTCCTTCCTTCTAAATCAGATCATGTGGCTGCACATAGTGCCACATACCATCATCAGCGACAGGGACGACCGCTTCACTAGCCATTTTTGGCACGAATAGATGACATGTTATGGCAGTTGGATCCTCCTATCAATGGCATTATATCCTCAGACCAAGGGGCAAACCAAGCGGACCAAACAAACGCTTGGAAAACTCCTCCGCACTTTATGCAAACCACACGGCACCGACTGGGCAGCAAACCTGCTGACCACCAAACTCGCATGAAACTCCACCACTTCCATCGCAACTGGTAAAACACCTTCTGAGGTGGTGTACAGCAAACTTCCCGCCACACCGGCTGGATTGCAGAGTCAGAGTAACATCCCCACAATTGACATACATTGTCGGTACTTTACAAGTATCTGGGAGGAAATATGGCAGACCCTCGCAAAGATGCAAGCAGCTGTAAAGCAGGCATCTTACTGACATCAAAGTGATGACGCATTCAATGCTGGCGATCACATCCTCCCCAGCTCTGCAACTATCAAACTCCAAGGACAGGAATTTGCGAAGCTCAATCCCCGCTGGTTGGGATCGTTTGAGATTGAGCAAATGCAAACTCCAGTTGTTGCTTGACTTTGTCTCCCTGACAGCATGGCGATCCACCTTGTATTTTACGTCAGAAAGCTCAAGCACTACTGGGATCTGATGATGAACTTCCCCGGCAGAGACGTTTCCAAGTGGACAGGGATACGGAGTATGTGATTGAGGATATTGTCTGACATCCACATCATGGAAAAAAGACAGAGTATCCAGTGTGGTGGCACGGCTACGACGTCCCGCACAACAGCTAGGAGCCTTAGAAAAACCTTCGAGACGTCAATCATCTGATCGACAGTTACTTTTGTCATCACTGGCCTCTGTCGGCTAGTGCGCCAGGACGTGGCGGCTAACAAGGGGGGAAGTCTTACGTCCTTGATGTACACGAGTCCCTAAAATCCGTGAGTGGGTATTTCTGTCCTTATATTCATTGCCCACCATGCGGTGACTTCAGGATTTTCATGTTGTTCGGCCAAGGGCATTTTGGCCAACTGCCCTGACCTCATGTGTTCCATTCGAGAATTTTCTGACAACTTCGACCACCTTCAAGAATGGTCGACAGAAGTGTCACGAACCATATCAATGTTTCTTTATTGTTCACTTCACTTCTCGACATCACTAGAATTTTATAAAGAAGCGCCTTGATATTCTCAAATTCCCCCAACTTCTCGGTGTAGCTTCTTGAATCAGCCACTCATGGCGCGACCTCGCACGCGTCGCTCGGCTCGAACGCCGATGACCCAACATATACCTCATTCTCATTCTCTGCATTGTATGCATATGCTTGACTCACTCAATGCTTTTCATTGAAGTACACTTGCTGCTTAATAAAAATTATTCATTTGTCCAAAACACCCAAATTGTCCCGCACCTCATCCCTGTAAAACACTTATGTTCCACTTGGAGTAACACTTCGTTTCATGCGTCGTAACATAGATTCATCATGTTACGTACAAGACCTACACTCGTTCCTGAACTCTCCATGTGGGAATTTCTGTCGTTACACAAATATCCCATTGCGCATCGAGATCCTAATTTTTTGCTCCAACAGTCGAGGGAAATTCGGCCAAATACCCTCGACCTCCACGATTGTCACACATTCTGACTTTGCCACTTTTGAAAGTTGTCGACAGAAGTGTCACAATCTTTTGGTCAACTTATCAACACATTAATATTTATAGAAATTCATCTTGCATCTTCATCGTCGATCCTCAAAGCCCCTCAATTCCTTGGTGGAGCTTCTAGATCCAACCACTCACAACACAAATCAACACGCATCACTCGATGATCGACCCCAATGACCCCGACTACGTCTCATTTGTGACTCAACACTTGTATGTATGTGTTCAGTCGTTTCTACACTTGTCATTGAAGTACACTTCGATCAGTTAAATTGCTCAAGTGTCCCAAATTTTCAAACCGTGTTTTACCTTGCAACTCATACATGTTCACCATGCACGCTCCCTTTGGCATAACATTTGGTATCAGAGCGCAGCGGTGCTGGAGGGGCAGCTGACTACTTTACCCATTCGGAGGACTACCTTGTCAATGGATCTTGCACGTCAAGACTTCGAAGATTTTACAACCACACCATGAAGCGAGCAAGCACGCCCGACGACCAGCAGTGGGTCTTTGACAACAACTTTGCCAATTGAGGAGCAGAACGTGACCATGCACACGATCCTTGAGGAGGCGGCAAGTGCTGGCGTGGCAGGCTATGCGGCAGTTACGCCAATACTGACGGCTCCAACAGCCAATACGGCCACAGACCCGGCGGCGGTAAACCAGCCGGCCTCAATGTCTACAGCATCAGCGACAGGTGGCACCGAACAACAGGCGTTAATCAACGAGTAACAGGCAAACCGTATCTTCATGCTGAAGAGAGTAAACAGCCATGTTCTCCAACATCTCAACAACACAATGGAGGCTCTTTGTAACACAATTGCACAAGAGGTGGTGGTCGTCAAGAGAAACACCCAACTCTCGAACAAGCCCAAGATTCGCCCGACCCCCCTTGAACCGTTTGATCGTGCAAACTCCAAAGGACCAACAGTTGGAATGTTGCCGACAAACTTGTGAGTGCAATTCACCACTCCTGGTTTCAACAACGAGCAGAAGAAAATTGACCTCAAGGCCGTGCTTCTGTTTGGCACGGTATTAAGTTGGTGGTCTGACTTGAAGGCCATACAATGGCAGAAGGAGACCGGCGGGGCCTCATCAACGGCCAACAACGCCCGTCTCGTATTGTCAACCAAAGGCATTCTATCCTTGGAGAATATCAACTCGCAATGGCACGACGCGCTGACACCACCAGCCAATTGGAGTGAGTTATCGCGTGCAATGCTCGCACAATTTGGATGTTAGCGGTCCAACATGGAAGAGTACACGCGGAGATTCCGCAAGATCATCACTGGTGCAGTCATCGCCCCAGATGAACTCTGTTTTCACTAGAACAACGGCCTCAAAGGGGAAATTTTGTGAGCCATGACCATATTTGGCATCTAGAATGACTTCATACGGATAATCGCAACAGAAGATGGCATTCCGACTGCAACAGTGGAGATGTCTGTGTAGAAGTCAACAGCGTCAAACGAAAGCTTCGGTGCGTGAGGTAGAAGAGAAATGCAGGCAACCGAGGTGGAAGTAGCAGAGGAAACCGTAGCGACCAAGAAGCAACAAAGTATGGAGTCGATACCGCTCAATGTGGCCAAGGACAACATGCAACGAGGGGCTCTCGCATGGTTCGTGCACCTCGAACCACTGGAGGAAGCGAAAGTGGCAGAAGCTGAATCATCAGCCTCAACAGCCTCATCGGCTCCATCAGAATCAGCAAAGTTCACGATGGTTCCCGAGGAGTTTGCACCTCTCATCCAAAAGTTTGTCGACGTCATTCCCGAAGAACTCCTAAAAACCTTGCCACCTCAGCGTGACATCGACCATCGCATCAAACTGAAATCAGACAGCCGACCCATCATTTGAGGAGCCTATCGGATGAGCAACCATGAGGTTAGTGAGTGAAGAAAGCAATTCGACGAGATGCTCGACCAGGAGTTCATCCACCCTTCCACGTCACCATACGCCGCACTAGTATTGTTCGTGAAAAAAAAACTGATGCATATGTGCGTTGATTACCGGGCGTTGAATGATGCTACCACCAAGCACCACTACCCGGTGCCGACGTAATTTTCAACCAACTCCGAGGAGCTCGAATCTTCACCAAATTCACCCCAAGTAGCGGCTATCACCAGATCCGTGTTGCAAACGCCGACATTGAGAAGATGGCATTCCGAATTTGATACGGGCATTTTGAGTTCACGGTCATGCCGTTTAGACTCACAAATGCTCCAGCAATATTCATGGTGGTAATGAACAACATTTTCCACCCATACCTTGACGATTTTTTTGTGGTATACCTTGTACAGACGTACCCCGGAGGAGCACGATGGACATCTTAAAAAAGTTCTCGAGGTTTTACAAAGAGACAAATTCTTTGGAAAACTCTCAAAGTGTGATTTTGGTTGCAATTTGATCGAGTTTATGGATCACGTCATCAACGGCAAGAGGATCACCATGGATTAAAAAAAAGCGGCAGCAATCACTGATTGGCCAACACCGACCAACGTCCGAGAAGTTCAAGTCTTCCCGGATTCTTCAGCTACTACTGGAATTTTGTATGGGACTATGCCCACGTTTTAGCACCTCTATCTCTCACCTCACTTGAAAAGAAAACAAGTAGTGGTGGGGAGACAACAAAGAAGAAGAGTTCACAGATTTGTGGGATGCTCTGACCTCGGCGCCTTCCCTACGATTGGCCGAACCAACGATTGACTACATCATGACCGCGGAGGCCTCCGACCAAGCCATTGGCACAGTTCTCCTACAGGATCACGGCATTGGAGAGCAACCGGTCACATGCATGTCATGAAAAATGCATGGAACGGAACTCTATTACCCGATACATAAGAAGGAGATGTGGTGGTTGTGCACGCATTTAAGTTGTGGCGGTCCTATTGTGAATTCCACTGATGCATCGTATGTACCGGCCATCACGTAGTGAAATATTTGAAGACATGGCCGAACCTCAGTCAACGTCAAACCCGATGGATAGAGTTTCTTGAATCCAGGCTCGACTACAATATCGAGTACCGGCCGGGTAAAACCAACCCAGCAAATGCGCGGACTTGCTTTAAGTATCGTTGATGAAATGACACTTCAACTATAACGAGATTTGTATCTCAAGCAGTTGTTCACACATGGCTACAACCAGCATGGCGAATACGACAAAGCCAAGTTCTGGCATGACGCACCCTATTTGCAACGACGATTCACTTGTCAGGCGGTCACGCCCCTGAAGAGGAAACTCTGCCGCATGCTGCTCGAGAAGTGCCACGGCACCGGTCCACGTGGACATTTCAGAGAAGACAAAACATTGAAGAATCTGGCAAAGTACTACTAGTGGGACAAGATGCAAACTGACATGGCAGACTTCTGCAAATTGTGTGGCACGTGTCAACGACAAAGATCTCGTCACGCACGGCCACCCGAAATTCTGCAGCCGCTACCCATTTGAAGAAACCTCGGATCGACATCTCCATGGACTTCATCACTGGAATACCGGTCACACCCGAGGCATATTATGCAATCCTTGTGGTTGTCAACAGGTTTTTCCAAAATATCCCACTTCATCCTGACGAAAACCACCATCACTGCCGAAGGAACGGCATGGCTATGTCTGAACAGCATCGTACGGCTACACAGTGTACCAAGGACCATCACGAGAAACAGAGACGGTCTATTCACCAACCAATTCTAGTGCAAACTGATGACTCGCTACGACAGTCCGATCCAGCTCACGGCATTCCACCCGCAAACCGACGGCCAAACCGAACGGACCAATGAAAATCTCAAACAAATTCCCTGCACATTATGTGAGTCACACGGGACAGATTGGAAAGCCAAACTCCCAACCACCAAACTCACATATAACTCAGCGATGTCCATCACAACGGGAAAATTTCCGTTCAAAGTGGTGTATGGCAAACTTCCCACCACACCAGCCAGACTTCACAGCTAGAGCAACATTTCTGTGGTTGAAATCCACCAATGTGACTTCTTCACCATCTGAGACAAAACACAGCAGACGCTCGTAAAGACCCAAGCATTGATAAAGTGATCAGCCGACCGACATTGTAGCGACGACGTGTTCGCCGCTGGCAACAAAGTCCTCCTCAGTTTGGCAAACATCAAGCTCTGCGGAGCCAACTATCTGAAACTCAAACCCCAATGGCTGGGACCGTTTGAGATTGAGCGCATGAAAACCCCCGTGGTGGTATGGCTCAAACTCCCAGACACCATGTAAGTTCACCCGGCGTTCCACATTAGTAGACTAAAGCACTACAAAGACCCCGCGAGAATTTCCCCCTACAAGGTTGTGCCTCCCCCTCCTCCTGTACAAGTGGACGAGGACATAAAATATGTCATCGAGGATATCCTCGGCCATTGACGACGTGGCAAGATGATGGAATATCTTATTGAGTGGCATGGCTACGATGCCGCGCACAGCAGCCGGGAACCCTACAATAACCCCCACGATGTCGATCACCTAATCCACATGTCTTATTGCCTTCACCGGGCTACATATGTAGGCGTACCGGGACGTCGCGGCTAAAAGGGGAGGAAGTGTTACGTACCAGACATACACGAGTCCTTGAAATTTCCACGTGGGCATTTCTGTCATCACACAAGTAGCCTACCGCTCATTGAGACGACAATTTCTTGTTCCGAAGGTCAAGGGCAATTTTTTCAAATACCCTCGACCTCCGACTTTTTTTTCTCGCACATTCTGACAACTTTGACCACTTTCGAGACTCATCAACAGAATTTTCTCGGTCGACTTCTCAACGCATTGAGATTTATAGAAATGCATCTAGCATCATTGTTGTCGATCCTCGGAGCCCTCCGATTACTCGGCGGAGCTTCTTGTTCCTACCACTCACAACACGACTCCACAGGCGTTGCTCAATGATAAATCCTAATGACCTCGACTACGTCTCATTTATAAATCTACACTTGCATATATGTGTTCATTCATTCTAGCAATTGTCGTTGAAGTACACATACGGCTAATTACAAATTTCTTGAGTGACCCAAATTCCCAAACCGTGTTCTGCCTCACAACTCATACATGTTCACCATCCACACTCAGTTCGGCATGACACATCACTGTGACATCATCATTCAAAGATTTGAAATATTGTAATGTTTCCGCCATGCCCATTGTTCCAAAAATCATGAGGCTATAGCAATATTGCATGCATTTGTTTGCATTGGTAGACATGACGATCATATTCAAGAAAATCGAGGACATGAGAGTATTCTTTGGACTTGTGGATATGACTGGCTCACATTTCAACTCGTGAATATGGCAGCTAGAACCCTTCGGTCGCCTGGACATAAAAACTATAACGGGGGAGTGACCATATGTCCACATAATTCTTGATATCTATTGCCATATCCACTTTTCGCACATTAACCACGCCATATCCAAATTTGGGATTTTTTTGCTCTTTATTAACGCTATGTCCAGCGAGCATGAAAACAAAACGCTATTTGCAAATGAACACGCTATATTGATGTCACATGCCATGAGCGACAGCATGCTGACGTCGTCAGACATGGAAGAAAAATCGCAAATCCCTCAATAGAGGGGGTTGCATTTTTTGTGATGTTTCTCACAAAGGTTTGCGAGGGTTTTGAGTGGGGTTCCGAAACACCACATGCGTTGAAAAGGAACATGTTGGGTCCCGCTACCGCGGGACCCAGCAGGAGCCCCTGCAAGGAGAAAACCCTAGAACCTCGAGTGTAATTTGGGGTAGGGTTTGAAAGCGGTTTGCATGTATTAAAATGGGTTCTCTTTCCAGAAAAAAAGTGAAAAATTCGTTTTCCCGCGATTGTGATTGAGCGATTAGCCTCATTCGTGGATGTAGGATTTTATGTTTATGTGGGCACCGCCAAATACAGAAAACCCTAAATCTGCGGATAAGGCTTTGCAAGTCCCAAAAACAAGAGGCTAATCGCTCGATCGCGATTCTTGCGAAGAATGAAATAGAGTTTATTAGGGAATGTAGGCCCATGCAAAAAATGTCATGAGCTCTGTGTGTACGAGGCAGAAAGTGAAGGAAAAATCTGGCTAAGTCTGAAACACGTTTAAGAACAAGGAGAATATACAAATGAACCCCTAGCGGGCTTATGTAGGGTCACCGGCAGCCAGCCGCACAAGGCCCGGTCACCCCGCTGAGCCCAAACGAGTCAGCGGGGAGAGAACACTGCACAGACCACGTGAACAACAAAGTTGGTCTCCTCGAGGCACCGGAATAGCTCTCCGAGTGCCCGTGTCTCGACTACCAAGAAAGTGTGAGCAGTGTTACAAACACTCGGAATCATCGTCCAGACATCACAAATGACTTTCCGAACATCAGAAAGCACTACTACCGCCATCGGGTCTCCTCGTCGCACCGGTACAGTCTACCGGGTGCGTGGGTCTCAACCACTGAGAAAACTCTCCTAGCTCCCGACAAGCCAACCAAGCTGCCGGAACGCATCGACTGCGTCTCGCCGGCGCTGTCATAGGTGCTGCAAAAGTCTTGGGAAACTCCGGAAGCCCATCGTGTTGTCACGCTCGCCTCTACCCTATACCACCAATGTGAGGTATATGGGTAATCCATCGGCGTCTCTCGTGACGGGTGGAAGTTACACAAGCCAACACTCTCCCTGGCTGACATGGCTATCAACGCCAGAACAGGTGAGCCAAGGTACAGAACAATAGCGTATTCCAAACTACAATCTGCACCAGTCAACCACACACACACATTTGTTTTCCATCCAAGCACAGAGGCTAGGTCCGATGTCGCTTTGGAGCATAATGAAGGTCACAAGGTTTCCTCATGACACAAGTACATCCCACCAAGTTTCTGGGTCTCGACTATCCGAGGAGTCTTGCACATCATACACAAGTCAGATGAGAAGAGGGTCTCCTTGTGACACTAGCGGTACCAGTGCCCGAGTCTCATCTGCTACGAGTAATCCAACAGGTTTCTGTACGCCGGCCACAGTAGATTCATCAACCAACACACAGGATCATAGGAGAAACTCCTCATAACTCGCATGCAACCCACCACGTGTCTGGGTCTCGACCACTAGAGTACTACCATCCACATGAAATCACACGCAATCACATGCAACGATGCAAGCATGTAGCATGAGCCACATGCCGGCTGCTGTAGTATGCTCATGGCATACTATGGACCCGTCGCCATGCCTCTCCCATGACATCTCGTCAGGTTGAGGTCCGCACACCACTCACCCTGGGCAGATGAAACTGGCGCTGATGTCCTCAATGGAGATGGTGATACTATAGCTGAAAAGGAACAGATCCTGGGCGATAAAACACATGGTCTTTCCATCATGGAGAGACAGCTCTCCCTCTCACGTACGAGTCTACTCCCACCCTCAAAGACGAAGTGGTGTCTCCAGCTACGGCTCCTCACATCACGTGGAGTGTACCAATCCTCGTGTGACTTCCAAGGGTTCCAACTTATAGTCTCTCCTCTTTTTGCTCTACTGCAAAGCATCTGTGTATTCCGGAGGAAAGGGAATGGACGAGCAGCATGCAAGCATGGATTAAGTGACGGATCTGGCCTCCGAGGCGGGATAGAGCAACTTGAAGCACAAGGGTGCACCGCCACAAGAGGAGGAGGGCTGGAACGACAAACTGGACCACCACACATAGACAAAGATGATGATGGATTAGCTGAAGTGGGTGGATGAAGAAGCGTGATGGAAGAAGGAGTAGAAAGAGGAGCAATGATGGAGTCATGGGGAACGAGGAGAGTGGAAACTGAAGGCATGCTCACCTCTCCTGTGGTAGTATCTCCATCTGACATCACAATCGGAGCTCGTACAGGATCCTCCGCTGTGATGAGTGTTGGAGGTCCTGATGGTGGAAAGCTCATGACGATAGTAGTGGTACTCCCCTGAGAAAATAGTCACTCCGATGTTGTCATCACCTCCCGCTGCAACATCTCTGCACGCTCCTATAGGTCAGCGTAAGTTTTGTTGGACATGCGGAGATGGCCCATGTCCGCCTTGCATAGGACCAACTCTATCTCACTGGATGCTACACATGAAGACTGTAGAACTCGCAAGTACAACTCTATCTACGTCTCTGCTATTGAAGACAATGGAGCCGGTGCTCCTACATCCTCCTAGGGATCGAACAAACTTGTCATATGCTGAGATGCTGGACAATCGGACGCAACTGAAGGTGTCGCATCCCGATCATAGCTTGTGTCTTTCAAAGGAGGAGGGAAGAGCGGTCACGTGCCGAGAAAGAAGGAAAAGATAGAGTCGTCAAAGTCCGTGGAGTATGTGGAAATGTCGTCAGTGCAGGTACTACTACTCTTAGCGACAATGTGATTGGCAGGGTCACCAACAGATGAACACGAGAGGGCAGAACTGAGCTCCTGCTGACGAGGTGACTCCATCCGCATGGTCTAATCTGCTGCACTATCCTCAGCTGCCGATGTAGTGGACACATCTGTGCAGGACTCCAGATGGACAATTGATCCAATGTCAGTCAAGGCAACAAGCAAGCGTAGCTGGTGCTCACGCATCATCTCGCCAAGAAGACTGGTCACTGTCACCCGCTTGATGATGGAGCAAGGATCATCACTCGAGTGCACCATGTCTGATGCTACTCCTTCGAGTGTACAGGAACCCGTAGACTCTGGGAACATGGACAACTCCTAATGCTGAAGATGGTCCTCAGGTAGCATCCATGACAAGGTCGAGCGTGCCATGTCATCTGCAGCACATATCTCAGTGACATCTCTCAGTAATGCTACTCTCAAGAATTCCTCCATGTCTGAAAGACCAGCTGATCCACTATGCTCCTACGCTACGACTACTGCTGCGCTGGTGTGAACCTGCTCCACCAACTCCCCCGGAAGTCCGCAAGAGGCATCCCGGGCCGTACGGGGCTCCTCAGCCACCACCGCGCCGCCATCAGTCAAAGCCACGAGTGGCACTGCCCGAGGACTCGGTGCCTGCACTGCTCCTGATACAATCTACTGTTGTAGAATATGTGGCCCCTGCGTCGGCGTGGAAGTCGACCTTGATGACTCGCAGGTCTCCTACACTGCGACCACTACCAGGCTGGTATGAGCCAGCTGCACCAACTCTCCCGGAAGTCTACAAAAGGCATCCTGGGCTGTACGGGGCTCCTCTGCCACCAGTAGGCCGCCACCGATCGAAGCAGCGAGTGTCACTGCCCAGGGACGCATGGCTTGCACTGCTCCTGATATAATCTAATGCTGCAGAATGTCCGACTCTTGTCCCAGCGTGGAGTTCAACCTCAATGAAATACATGGCTCTACCATCAATGCTATATCTGGATATGACTCCACATCATGTGTCAACATCGTGGCATGCATGTCTACATGAGGTGACTCCAAGATGCTGCTCGCGGGTGAGGGTGCTGACCCTGTTGATGTCAACGTGGTTGGTTGTCCCCGACAGCCACTCTCGCCCTCGACAGGAAAAGCAACGGTAGCCTTGGGAGCGGACAAGCTGTCTGAGCTCTGTCTAGCATGACGGGTCATGCGACGATGACGACCCCGCGCTCGACATGGAGAGAGAATGGTGGCTGCTCGGGATGGATCTGAGGGTGAAGCTGAAGAAGCATCCGGAGGCGATGCGAAAGAAGAAGATTCAGAGGAAGGCAGGGAAGCCGTCAACGGACTCATGGAAGTAGCACGCTTGGTGACGACAAGGTCACAAAACTGCTTCATCATCCGCCTCAGGCTGTAGAACTCGACGAGCATGACTGCCAGAGGTCCTGTGAGTGGACCTGCCAACGCAGGCAGATCCTCATCTTGTGGAGGACGTGTGCACTGAGGGGACCAAAGCCAAGGCGGATGCCAGTCCCCAGGTTGCGTCCAGCATCGACTCCAACTGTGACGTCCATCACCACACTAGTAGCAGGTGAATGCATAAGACGCATGCTGCCATGTCGGTGACTCATCTCGAGCACCTGACAATGGGGGTGCTGAGAGCACCTGCTCTAGACGCTAAAGCACAAGCCCCGGGAGACTAAGACACCGTCAGACACCGTCACTGTGACGAGTCGTAGTGCTCAGGTCAACAATCGTGACCTGAACGGATGAGCGACGAGGCCACAACACGTCCGGAGAAATGTGCAATGGACCGGCTATTACTACTGTTGTCGTTGTTGTCGTCAACCGATGGCAATGGCCTCAGGCCACTGTTGTAGCACGTGCTGCTACTCTAGTCACCTTTTTTTTTGTTCACCAAATACCCCGGTGATTTCCTCTGGGACCCCTTAGGGTTTTCACGGGTGCCCCTTCTCTCGGGTACCCTATCCCCGTTTTTTTTCCTCACCAAATTCTCTGGTGATTTGTCGAATGACCCCTCGCCTAGGAGTTACTCGACTGTCCCCTTCTTTTGAGTGCATTGATCCCCCTTTTCTTCTCCTCCTTGTTTTTAACCCGGGTCACCACTCGATCTCATATGCGTCCCCTCTCCCTTTTCTTGAATTCTCTCGGAGACAAGGAGGAGGTGGTGAGAAGATGCATGGAAGCTACCTAGCGATATTGCCGCTGACTAGGCGTCAGTGCTTGGTCAGACGGTGACGAGAGCCACAAGTCGTGCACACAACGGCAAGGGTCTGGCTAGGCGACACCAGGCAAAGTGTCAGAATGCTTCAATAGCATATGCAAAGAGGAATGACAAATGACAGGTCTATGACATAAGTACCTGCCATGGCGCACGGCGGGTGTCGCACGAGGCAGTGCAAGATCTGTCCTAAAACCGGCCCAAAACCACTATTTTGGCCGTAACTCACCGTAGACAAGTCAGAACGCTACATCGTCTGAACCTACATGTGTACAATCTCAAGCCGGACGCTATGACTGGTCACATGCATGCATCCAGCAAGAAACGGTGGACACACAATGAAAAAAAATGCAAATTGGGTCCACGGCCAGTCCACCGATAAAATCCTACAAGCTGCAGAAAAACTGTACAAGTTCCCAGACAACATCCAGGACTATGGGGCGACCGTTGATCAGCTCCGAGCAGGTAGTCCACCACCAGACGATGCCCCGGTGCCACCTGGGTCCGCATCAGGGATCTGGACAAGCATGGATACGGCCGAGTGGTCACAGTAAACTGTACAAGTCGACAGGAACGTCACAAATCACAACACTCTCCCATGACCCGATGGTACGCATGTCTATACACGTGTAGCACTGAAACAAGTACAAGGACGAGTGCAGAAACCGTCATGACACAGGCACAGACACACCCCACACTCCACCAGTCTCAGGCAAGGGGCGAAACCCAACAGAACGAATGGCCACCATAAACTTCTCGTGCGCCAGTGCCTTCATCAAGAAGTCAGCACGCTGCATTACAGTGCCGACCCATCTGATGGAGATCACGTGCCGCTCCACAAGATCACGCACAAAGTGATGCTGAACTGCAATGTGCTTCGTGCAAGCATGAAAGACACCAGATTTCTATGGAATGGCATGAGCACTTTTGTTGTCACAGCGAAGCAGAGTGGCGGGCACTGACTGACCCAACTCAAGGAACAGGTGTTGCAGCCACACTGCCTCAGCAGCCCCTGCACCCAGAGCAACATACTCTGCCTCCGATGAGCTACGTGCAATGCAGTCCTGCTTTCCAGTGTGCCAGGACACAACGGTACTACCGAGTAGGAACACGTAACCGGTGTGACTGCGTCCATCTAGGCTCCTGTCGGTGTAGCCGTCAAGAACCATCGAGCACTACAGGCGAAAGCAGAGTCCGAGGTACGGCGTGGAAACTACGTATTGCACCACTCGCACAGCGGTTTTGAGGGTTCTAGCACATAGAGCTTGCGAAACCTGTGCAAGAAGGTTGACGGCAAAAACAATGTCGGGGCGTGTGGTAGTGGCCAGGTATAGCAGAGATCCGATGAGGCGGAGGTACAAGGTCACATCCACTTTCTCCTTGAGTTGTGTGGGATCGTCCACCTTCAGGGTGTCCTGCCCTTCAGGTGTGAGAGGTGTCGAGGCCCTAAGCACTACTTCAAGGAGGTCATTAAAACGCTCCCCCACAATGCATGCGTATCAGGCCTAATGCAATAGAAGCGTCCGACGTCTGCGGTCTTGTACGATCTCCATTCCAAGAAACACCGCTCCAGGACCAAGGTCCTTCATCCTATAGGCAGTCTGGAGGACCGCCTTGGCCTCCTTCACGGCCTCCATGGAGGGAGATGCGATAAGGAGGTCGTCCACATAGACCAGGATGGCGGTGAACCACTCAGGCACCTGTCAGATGAAGAGAGAAGGATCTGCCTCACTCTGTACATATCCCGCACGCGTTAGAGTGCCTGTGATCTCTTGGTTCCAACACCGAGGAGACTGCTTGAGTCCCTATAAGGACTTGCGCAAGCGCCCGATATTGTCACTGTCCTCAAAGCCTAGTCGCTGGCCACGTAAATCTCCTCATCCAGAAATCCATGGAGGAACGCATTGTTCACATCCATCTGGTGCAGTTCTTAGTCATGCTGAGCCACCACACCAAATAGAGCGCGAGCTGAGATCATGCGGCCGACAGGGGCAAAGGTGTCAGTGTAATCAACACCCTCGATCTCAGATTACCTCTTGACGACCAAGCGAGCCTTGTGGCATTCCAGTGAGCCATGCGGCTTCACCTTCTTGCGAAAGACCCACTTGGCCTGAATCGCCTTCCTCCCTGGTGGAAGGTCGACTTGCTCGTAAACTTTGTGCTCTTGGATGGCACGAAACTCATCCTCGCAGGTAGTACGCCAGGCGTCAGCATCTTCTGATGAGAGGACGTCCCTCAATGTACCCGGATCAGGCACCAACGAGGGAGAGCTCTGAGTGGCGAGTACGCATGCCTCATAAATGGGCCTGACGACCACAAGATCAGCTGCTGCATCACAAGCAGTACGAAACTTGCAAGTAACCAGATTGTGCCCTACAGGGCACACTAGATGTACCTCTGTGTGATCTATGTGGACACTTAGGCTGAGGGCCTTTGTGCCGAGATCGCCACTCGCAACACTGCGAGTGGAGCGCTTGGGTGCAGGACCTGACACTCGCTGGAATCCGGAGCCCAACAGTCAAAGACGACCACCAGGCTCACGCGAGAAACCTGGGCTCAAAAGGCTTACCGCAGGCTTAGAGACAAACACGACCACATTCAGTGAGGAAAAAGGCAAAGGGGCAGGTGATGCAGTAGGAGGAGAGGATGGTGAACTGATGGAAGACGCAGGACTAGGTATGGCAGTAGGACTACCCACGGAGACAGGAATACCAGTGGACAGAGGTACAACATCATGGGTGTCTGTGGGGCATGAGGGCATATGAGAGGAGAGAGGCTGGGCGGGAGAGGTCTTTGGGCCTACACCAATGATCGCCAGGTCATCAAGAGCCGGAGACCGAGAAGTGGAGGGAGCTTGAACGGACACATCAGCCGGACGAGAGGTGCTCGTAGGCTCAGACTCCCCCATCCATGGAGAAACGTCAAATGTAGGAACGTGTGCGATAGAAATCAACACAATCGAGGTCAGGTTGCGGTAGGTGAGAGACTCAAAGAAGAGCACGTCGTGGGACTCAACAATGTGACGACGGGCGGGGTCCCAAAAATTCCAGGCCTTTGACCGCGGGGAGATGCCGACGAAGGCACACAAGCGGCCCCGCGGAGAGACCTTGGACCCCCTGCTCATCCTCGGTGGACCACACAGAAGCCACTGAGCCCCAGACATGATCAAGACGCAGATCGGCATGGTAGCCAAACCAGAGCTCATATAGTGTAACGTGGTCCGGAAGAGGACCGTGTGGGAGGCGGTTCCAGACCCACGTCATGTAGGCAAATCCTTCAAAGGCGAAGGATTCTGGTAGGCCGCACTCAGACCGCATAGCACGAACCGCATCCTCCATGGTGCGGTTCCAGCGCTCAGAGACAACGTTCTGCTGAGAAGTGGCAGGAGCAGGGACCTGGTGAAAAACCCCGCGCTCGGCGAAGAAACTATCCATCTCGCCAAGAAACTCGCCGCCGCAGTCCGAGCGGAATGTATGCAGTAAGTGGCGAGACTGACGCTCAGCCATCACTAGCCAAAGACAAACTGCTAGAGCGGCATCACTTTTCTGGCGCACGCTGTAGACCCACCGCATCCGGGTGAAGTCATCGGTCAGGGTCAGGACGTATCGGCCCCGATCGGACAAAGACTTGACAGGGAGAGGACCGAGAAGTTGCAAATGGACCAGCTTGAGAGGACGGAGGGCTGGAGAACGGGAGTCAGGGTAGGTGCAACGATGCATCTTACCCAAAGCGCAGAACAGACAATCGGTCTTGGACGGCCTCTCGAAAGAGGCCGTATCAAGACCAAGTGCACGCTGTTACCTAATGACCTTCGACACAGTGTCAAAGGCCCCATGACACAGACGTTGATGCAGTAGGCACTGGTGCTCAGCAGATAGGACACCAGTGACAAACACACGAGCAGGAGGGGAAGGTGAGCAAGGAGAAGAAGAGACCCGAGGAACACGATACAGATCATCCACAATAGAGGCTTGAAGAACAATAGTGCGAGTATCAAGAGCAGTCACTGTCGCGGAGTCTACAGTGTGCTCCACTGAGAATCCCATCAGAGTGCATGCACACACAGAGAGCAAACTGAGTTCAAGGTCAGGCACAAAAAGCACATAAACAAGATACAAGGGGCCAGACGGACCATCGAAGCACACAACCCCAACACCCTGAACTGGCATGGACTGACCAAAGCCTGTGTTAAACGGAACGAACAGACGCCACAGAACGGAGGAAAGCAAAGTCACTATGACGACAGGTCATGTGGTGAGAGGCACCGGAATCCATGATCCAAGTACCACCCGAATCACGACTGGAGGACGTCACTGTCCAACAGGCAATGGAACACTCGGCTGTTGAATGTTTTTGCCCCTTGTTCAGTGTTGTAGGACGGATCAGGAATGCTCTGCCCCTTGTGGAGGTATGACCCCTAGATCCGTTGTAGTGTGACTCAACTATGCTCTGTCTCTTGTGAGATATGACCTGTGAGTACACCATGTGGGTGAGTGGTTACCTTGACCATTTTGTTGATTTGGCCAAGTGAGAGGTCATGAGGTCGATCCTGGCCCCATGCATGTCTTGTTTGCTGTAGAAGCTTCCAAGAAAGAAAGTCCGTAGCTTCTTGGACGCTACATGGTTGGTCTGTCACCTTGACACTAGGATGCTTATGTGTCAAGCCCACAGTGCAAGTCTATTGGTGACGTGGCTGGTTCAGGCCACTTCCCATGAATGTGCTTTTGAGTTGTAGGACTGGACAGACAACTATAAAAGGACTTGTCTTGCATGCTGATCAATCAACCCTTGCTTGATGCTCTCTTGCGTATTGACGACTTGAGCTCTTCTTGAGATGTAATGCTAAGGCGTTAGTACTCTTGAAGGTGAAGTGTATGCCTGATTAAGTTTGGAATGCATGACACATGTCAACAAAGGAAGAAGGCCTAAAAACCTTTGTGAGCTTTTTGGTTTCGCGGCTTCTCTGCCAGAGGTGGTTAGCTCAGTAGCTAATAAAGGGTTATGGGCCCACTCCTCTGGTTAGGGAAGTTTCACGCACGCAACCGCTAAGGTCACAAGCAGTTAGAGCGCCTTCGCTCTCACCCAACTTCTCTGATTACAGGGAAACATCAGCAGGAGGGGAATGCAACACATCTGCACCTTTCTACCTTGGGAGCTGACATCAGCCTACATCAGCCTACATCAGCCTACATCTGCTTGCAACGGCCAACGTTAACAGGGGAAGCAGTTTCCTCTTCTCACCAACAGCCTACAGCGGCCTCAAACACAGGTTCATCGGCATCAACAACAGGTGCAGCAGCTGAAGGAGTTGTAGTTGTAGGGATGGCAGGGACAGGGGAACCAGGGAATCATTCGCCCATCCTCAAGTTTGATGGAGAGGGGTTTGCACTCATGAAGTGGCAGTTTGAGATCATCATGGATGACAGAGATCTGCTAGGATATTTTGACGGAACAATCCCAGCACCAAAGGAGGAGGGTGCTGACCTTGTGGCATGGGTCAAGCTCAACAAGAAGGCTCTCGCCATTCTTGTGTCCTCCATACAACCCTCAGTCCTTTCACACATCAGCGGTTGTACAGTGGCAGTCGCGGCATACGCCAAACTCGGCAAGGTGTTTCAGTCCTCCTCACTTGCCAACCGTCTCTTCATTCTACAAAACCTCATCAGCATGAGGCTTGGTGAAGGGGAGGATGTCTCCGCCTTTATGCAGAAGTTTGAGACGCTCTTGCAACAAGCCACCGGCATGGGGTGGGACCTGAAATCCGACATGCACGCCATGATTTTTCTGATGACGTTGCCGGAAAGTTGGGGCCCCATGATAACCGTGATTGGAGGGTGGACTGAAGATCTAGTTTCCTACACCACCGTCTCTGAGTATGTGTGGAATGAAGCCATGCGTCGTAGTAGTAGTGAAGCAAACATGGCTGCCTTTGCCTCACGGAGCAGCGGCACCTTCCGCAATACCTCATCCTCTGGGTACAAGGGAAACAACAGCACTAGCAACAGTGGAAGGGGTGGAAAGCGCCAAGGAAACTGCCACAACTGTGGCAAGGCTGGACACTGGGCTCGAGAGTGCCGTGTACCCAAGAGAGAGGGAGGAGACAGGGATGAATGGCGAGGGAGAAATGGTGGGAAGGATCCCACAAGCTTGATGGCTGAGTGTGCCTCCAACAAAGGGAGGGCGATAGTCAGGCCAGGAGCCTATGGCCTTGACTCGGGCACAAACGAGCACACCACTTACGAGAAGAGAGACTTCATCTCTCTTGCTCCATGTAACAAGAACTTCAGAGTTGCCAACGGCAAGGTTGAGGCGGCTGAGGGGCTTGGTGACAAGCTGGTCACAGTGGGTGTCAATGGTTGTGTTTCCGACCTCAAGCTAGAGGGGGTGGTCTACTTGTCCTCCTTCACAGCCAACCTGCTCTCCGTCTCTAAGATAACTGACCATGGCATGACAGTGGTCTTTACAGAGAAGGAAGCGGTGATAGTTCCTACCAAGGACATCAACATCTCCTACTCTGCCAAGAAGGTTGTCGCACAGGTTCCTCGCGTTGATGGACTCTACGTCTTGCAGACCAAAATGACAACTTCAACGGCTGAATCTTTGGTCGAGAGTGATGATGAGGAGAGCAGCGATGCAGACTCAGATGAGGAAGGACATGTTGGAGCAGTGGAAGCAGTGGCAGCAGATGATTCGGTAACAAAACCGCAAGTAAATGCAACCACCGGGCCTGTTCATTCTAGCCTATGCACATCCTCCAAGAACCTGTGGCACAGGCGCTTTGGGCACGTGGCTCATCGCACATTGGAGCTCATGGGAAAGCAGGAGCTAGTGTGTGGGATGGAGCTAGGTGATGAGGTGGAGGGAGCGCAGATCATGTGTGAGCCATACCTTCAAGGCAAGGCGAAAAGGAAACCCTTCAAGCGCAATGGAACGCGTGCTCTCACACCTCTTGATCTCGTCCACTCTGACGTATGTGGTCCCTTTCGCATACCGTCGAATGGAGGCAGCAGATATTTCCTCACATGCATCGACGACGACAGCCGCAAAGTCTGGATATACTTTCTCAAAAAGAAAAGTGAGGTGAAGGAGAATCTGCAGGCCTTTGTCGCTATGGTTGAGCGACAGAGTGGAAAGAAGGTGAAGGCATTCAGGATGGACAACGGGGGAGAGTATGAAGCTTGCAGGGAGTGGCTCAAGACAGAGGGCATTGAACACCAGAAAACTACGCCCTACTCACCTCAAAGCAACGGCGTAGCAGAGAGGATGAACCAGACGCTCCTAGGCATGACAAGGTGCATGCTCTTTGACGCCAAGCTTCCTCCTAGGTTCTGGGCTGAAGCAGCACGTACAGCTACCTACCTTGTGAACCTCACACCTGCAGCAGCTCTACGAAGGAGAGGTAAGAAGAAGCAGACACAGCAGTTGAAGACGCCTCAAGAAGCATGGTTAGGCAGGAAGCCGGACGCCTCCCATCTCAAGGTGTTCGGTTGCACCGGGTTTGCCAAGGTCCAAGCCGGTGAGGGCCCTGGAAAGCTCGATGTAAGAGCACGAAAGTGCATTTTCATCGGCTATGACACCGCCCACAAAGCTTATCGACTGTGGGACCAAGGAGCCAAGAAGGTCATCCGCAGCAAAGAAGTGGATTTCCACGAAAGGTCTGTGAGTAAGGGAGAGCATCTCGAACTCGAGAACGCTCCAAAACAGGGAGAGTGGCTCACTCTCCTAGAAGAGGGAGACAAAGCACCAACACAATGGCATGGGATAGGTGCTACAACAGGGAGAGGAGCTCATGAAGATGACTTGGAGGAATCAGACTCTGATTCCGACGTATCCGATCCTCCGGAACATGAGGAGGATGCCTCTCCTATCATCAACGATGAACCAGACCTCCAGCCTCCACATCAACAGCACCAGCCAGCAGGTTCAAGGAGCANGCCAACGTCTGTCGCAGAGGCACTCACTCGGCCTGACAAAGCAGAGTGGGACGAAGCAATTCGCAGTGAACTCAGCTCCATTGAAGAGAATGGGACCTGGGTGCTGGTGGACAGACCTGCCGGGGCTCACGTTGTGGGGTCCAAGTGGGTGCTAAAAGTAAAAAGGAAACAGGATGGCAAGATAGACAAGTACAAGGCACGGGTGGTAGCAAAGGGGTTCTCCCAACGGCCTGGCGCAGAGTACGATGAGACCTTTGCCCCAGTTGTGACGTTTGCCTCCATCCGGTCAATGCTCACCATTGCTGCTGCCGAGAACATGGAGGTCCACTAGATGGATGTCAAGACAGCCTTCCTTTACGGCAAACTTGACAAGGAGGTATTGATGGAGGTTCCGGAGGGGGTTCATGCTCCTGAGGGCAAGGTGTGCAGATTGGTGAAGGCACTCTATGGACTAAAGCAAGCGCCAAGACTTTGGTACCAGGAGATGGACACGTTCATGGCCAAGGAGTCCTTCATGCATTGCGACAATGACCCTAGCATGTACGTGCATGAGAGTGACAAAGGGACTATGTTGGTCGCCTTGTACGTTGATGACCTGATTCTATGCTCCTCTTCGACGCGACTGCTAGACGATCTCAAGGGGCAGCTGAGTAGAAGATTCAAGATGAAGGACATGGGTCCTCTTGACTTCTATCTTGGAATTGCAATCAAGCGCGACAGAGCAGCAGGTACCATCAGCCTCAACCAGACAAAGTACATCGACTCCATCCTCAAACGATACGACATGGCAGATTGCAAACCTGCCAGCACACCCATGAGCTCGGAGTGCAAACTCTCCACCTCCATGTCCCCATCCAACGAAGCGGAGAAAACTGGCATGCTGGGCATCCCATATCAGTCTGCAGTGGGCAGTCTGATGTATGCCATGGTAGCCACCCGACCAGATATAGCCCATGCTGTTGGGCAGGTGAGCCGGTTTGTGGCCAATCCCGGTCCACTTCACTGGCAGGCCGTGAAGCGCATCATGCGCTACCTTCAGGGGACGCGGCAGGTGGGGCTCCATTTTGGAGGCATCGCTGGATCCGCATCACTCCGTCTCATGTGCTACACTGATGCTGATTGGGGAGGGAATATCGATGACAGAAAATCTACCTCCGGCTTTGTGTGTATGTTGAATGGAGGTGCAGTCAGTTGGGCAAGTCGCAAGCAGGAATGTGTCTCTTTGTCAACAACTGAAACTGAGTACATCGCCTTGGCTGAGGTGTGTAAAGAGATGCAGTGGCTACGAAGCTTGCTTTCTGAGATGAAGGTACCACAGGTAACGGCGACGGTCATCAAGATTGACAACATGAGCGCTATTGACATGTCAAAGAACCCTGTCCTGTCCAGGCGCACAAAGCACATCGAGATCCGCTACCACTATGCTCGAGACTTGGTCTACAAGCAGACAGTGGAGCTCGAGTATGTTGGTACCAAGCTCAACCGGGCTGACATGCTTACAAAGCCATTGGACAAGGATCTCCACCAGGCGGGCAGGCAAGGTGTCGGCATGGTCAACGCAAGTGATGACGAATGATGATGGTCACTGACGCAACGTGCAAGGGAGAGATTTGTTGAATGTTTTTGCCCCTTGTTCAGTGTTGTAGGACGGATCAGGAATGCTCTGCCCCTTGTGGAGGTATGACCCCTAGATCCGTTGTAGTGTGACTCAACTATGCTCTGTCTCTTGTGAGATATGACCTGTGAGTACACCATGTGGGTGAGTGGTTACCTTGGCCATTTTGTTGATTTGGCCAAGTGAGAGGTCATGAGGTCGATCCTGGCCCCATGCATATCTTGTTTGCTGTGGAAGCTTCCAAGAAAGAAAGTCCGTAGCTTCTTGGACGCTACATGGTTGGTCTGTCACCTTGACACTAGGATGCTTATGTGTCAAGCCCACAGTGCAAGTCTATTGGTGACGTGGCTGGTTCAGGCCACTTCCCAGGAATGTGCTTTTGAGTTCTAGGACTGAACAGACAGCTATAAAAGGACCTGTCTTGCATGCTGATCAATCAACCCTTGCTTGATGCTCTCTTGCGTATTGACGACTTGAGCTCTTCTTGAGATGTAATGCTAAGGCGTTAGTACTCTTGAAGGTGAAATGTATGCCTGATTANAGTACACCATGTGGGTGAGTGGTTACCTTGGCCATTTTGTTGATTTGGCCAAGTGAGAGGTCATGAGGTCGATCCTGGCCCCATGCATATCTTGTTTGCTGTGGAAGCTTCCAAGAAAGAAAGTCCGCAGTTTCTTGGACGCTACATGGTTGGTCTGTCACCTTGACACTAGGATGCTTATGTGTCAAGCCCACAGTGCAAGTCTATTGGTGACGTGGCTGGTTCAGGCCACTTCCCATGAGTGTGCTTTTGAGTTCTAGGACTGGACAGACAGCTATAAAAGGACTTGTCTTGCATGCTGATCAATCAACCCTTGCTTGATGCTCTCTTGCGTATTGACGACTTGAGCTCTTCTTGAGACGTAATGCTAAGGCGTTAGTACTCTTGAAGGTGAAGTGTATGCCTGATTAAGTTTGGGGTGCATGACACATGTCAAGAAAGGAAGAATGCCTAAAAACCTTTGTGCGCTTTTCGGTTTCGCGGCTTCTCTGCCAGAGGTGGTTAGCTCAGTAGCTAACATCGGCTGCAGACGAGCGCTTAGTAACAGAGGAGGGAGAACGACAAAGGGCACACAGGTGAGACTCAAAAATCCAATATGTACTGTGAGGTCCATCATCACCACATGCCAGCTGTGTTCCCCCACATGAGTCATCACGAGATATGAGAACAGATGAATAGACAGTCTGTGAACCACCCGGCTCTGACGACACACTCGCACCTCCCTTAGAGCAAAGCGCCAGGAGCTGGCGGAGCTCGGTGATGGTACGTTCACGAGGGTCTGCGTCCCCGCTGGTCGCCAGTGAGGAAGCGGTAACTGCTGCGGTCGTGGCCGCCGTGCGACCAGAGGCTGTGCTCCTCGACGCAGACCGTTGTGCGTGTGCAGCCTGAAGACCACGAGTGACCCACGTCTAGTCGAGCGGCTGCTAGCTGTTGAATGTTTTTGCCCCTTGTTCAGTGTTGTAGGACGGATCAGGAATGCTCTGCCCCTTGTGGAGGTATGACCCCTAGATCCGTTGTAGTGTGACTCAACTATGCTCTGTCTCTTGTGAGATATGACCTGTGAGTACACCATGTGGGTGAGTGGTTACCTTGGCCATTTTGTTGATTTGGCCATGTGAGAGGTCATGAGGTCGATCCTGGCCCCATGCATATCTTGTTTGCTGTGGAAGCTTCCAAGAAAGAAAGTCTGTAGCTTCTTGGACGCTACATGGTTGGTCTGTCACCTTGACACTAGGATGCTTATGTGTCAAGCCCACAGTGCAAGTCTATTGGTGACGTGGCTGGTTCAGGCCACTTCCCAGGAATGTGCTTTTGAGTTCTAGGACTGGACAGACAGCTATAAAAGGACTTGTCTTGCATGCTGATCAATCAACCCTTGCTTGATGCTCTCTTGCGTATTGACGACTTGAGCTCTTCTTGAGATGTAATGCTAAGGCGTTAGTACTCTTGAAGGTGAAGTGTATGCCTGATTAAGTTTGGGGTGCATGACACATNGACATGCAGGCTATGATTTTTCTGATGACGCTGCCGGAAAGTTGGGGCCCCATGATAACGGTGATTGGAGGGTGGACTGAAGATCTAGTTTCCTACACCACCGTCTCTGAGTATGTGCGGAATGAAGCCATGCGTCGTAGCAGCAGTGAAGCAAACATGGCTGCCTTTGCCTCACGGAGCAGTGGCACCTTCCGCAATACCTCCTCCTCTGGGTTCAGGGGAAACAACAGCACTAGCAACAGTGGAAGGGGTACAAAGCGCCAAGGAAACTGCCATAACTGTGGCAAGGCTGGACACTGGGCTCGAGAGTGCCGTGCACCCAAGAAAGAGGGAGGAGACGGGGATGACTGGCGAGGGGGAAATGGTGGGAAGGATCCCACAAGCTTGATGGCTGAGTGTGCCTCCAACAAAGGGAGGGCGATACTCAGGCCAGGAGCCTATGGCCTTGACTCGGGCACAAACGAGCACACCACTTACGAGAAGAGAGACTTTATCTCTCTTGCTCCATGTAACAAGAACTTCAGGGTCGCCAACGGCAAGGTTGAGGCAGCTGAGGGGATTGGTGACAAGCTGGTCACAGTGGGTGTCAACGGTGGAGATTCCGACCTCAAGCTAGAGGGGGTGGTCTACTTGCCCTCCTTCACAGCCAACCTGCTCTCCGTCTCTAAAATAACTGACCATGGCATGACAGTGGTCTTTACAGAGAAGGAAGCGGTGATAGTTCCTACCAAGGACATCAACATCTCCTACTCTGCCAAGAAGGTTGTCGCACAGGTTCCTCGTGTCGATGGACTCTACGTCTTGCAGACCAAGACGACAACTCCAACTGCTGAATCTTTGGTGGAGAGTGATGATGAGGAGAGCAGCGATGCAGAATCAGATGAGGAAGGACATGTTGGAGCAGTGGAAGCAGTGGAAACAGATGATTTGGCAACAAAACCACAAGAAAATGCAGCCACTGGGGCTGCTCATTCTAGCCTGTGCACATCCTCCAAGAACCTATGGCACAGGCGCTTTGGGCACGTGGCTCATCGCACATTGGAGCTCATGGGAAAGCAGGAGCTAGTGCGTGGGATGGAGCTAGGTGATGAGGTGG
>SZWC01003390.1:85160-100207 GCA_023375785.1 Penium margaritaceum
ATCCGCTGACCCGAGCGAGGACCGCCTCGCCCACGGCGGTAATGCTGATGAGATCGCGGAGAACCTCTGTGAATCTGGCGAGGAGGGCGAGGAAGAGCTACTACGAGCACGCGGCGTCCGCCTAGAGGCACGCCGTCGAGCGCGTGAGGCCAATACCGCCCTCCACGGCACGAGCTCCAGCATCGACACTGGCGCGAGCTCATCTCGCAGCCCTCTGAGCTTTGAGGAGCTGGCTTTGCGGGCCCGCCTGGGTAAGGGGGTTGCCTCCTCTATGCCCGGCCCCGCAGTGGCTGCAGCAGTCGCTCTGCCGATGGTCAAGCCACCCAAGTGGTTTGAGTCGGACCCGCCCGTCTTCCGGACTAGGAACGACTTCAAGTCCTGGGAACCATGCTTCCGCATGTGGGCCATGAGCGGGGGAGTCCTCGCCTACTACCTCACTCCATACCAGGCGTCTCACCCGCCCAGACACAGATGGCGATCCGCGCCGCTTCCGACCTGATGAAGGCCGCCCCGGACTTCACCAAGGACTTCAGTCGGTTCCTTGGCGATTCGCTGACAGGCTCGGGAGCTGACCTTTGCGCGGCGTGGACACTAGCTATCACTCTTTTTTAGAGCGCCACCTTAGCTTCGACGACCCAGCGCCTCGCAGACTTCAACTCCCTCTGCCAGACCGCTCAGGAGACTGTAGCTGACTACTGGCACCGGGTGATCCAGCTGCACGAAGATCTGGGAGACGATGCCCCCCCGCAATACTCCGCCCTCCAAATCATCCTCTACGGCATCCACCCGGACTACGCGCGCATCTCCAGCAACTTCGACCAGACTCTGCTTCGCGACATGGCGAGCGACGGGACCGTGCTGCGCTGGGCCACCCTCCAATTCCTAGAGGTCGCCGGCATGGACGCCGTGAACCGCGCTCACCGCAGCACCGCTTCAGCTGCAATTATCGCCGCATCCTCCCCGCCGTATACAGCAACAGCGGCTCAAGCTTAGGGGAAGAAGGGTTGCAAATCGTCAGGTAGTGGTTCCAGCGGCGGGGCCAACAGCGACACCAGTACCAGCAGTGTCAGGCGCAGCAACAGCAGCGGGAGCATCAGCAGCAGCGACGGCAACAGCAACGGCGATGGCAGCAGCGGCTTTGGCAGCACGATGGACTGCTGGCTCGTATGCTTCAACTGTGGGGGTGATCATCGCTATCTTGACTGCACTTGCCTGAGTGGCCGTCCATTGGACTGGGCCAAGGTCACCCTTGGGCTGCAGAAGGCGCACGGGGCGCGCATGCGCGAGACGTCCGGTGCGACCGCCCGCTCGGCCGCCACTATCGCAGCCGTCCCAGAGAAATCCGCCGCCACAACAGGCTCCTCCACGGATCCTCGCGACCAGGCGCTCGCCGAACGGGACAAGACGATCGCCGAGCTGTACGAGCTTCTCGCCTTGCGCTCATCTTGGGGAGGTGCAAGTGAGTTAACTGAGTCGAGGGGTCCTACTGCCTATGGACTGTCTGTGTCGTTGCATGATGATGCCTGTGGTCCCCATGCCTAGCCGTGTGCGCGTGAGGGACCTGATGATGTGTCTTGGCTGCATGCTTCTCATGTGCGCTCCGCTGGTCGCCTTGTCGTGTCCCGCGCTGAGCGTCTTGCTGCCGCGCCTTGTTCCGTCGCCGAGTGCCACGTTGCACCATGTACGCATGTCATCGAAGCCACCTGGGTCGTTGACTCTGGTGCCACCCATCACATGACGTGTCGACGTGACGCCTTCATCGTCTCGCATCCTGTTGGCACTGTTCGCTCTGTTCGCACTACAACTAGCCATGAGGTCCCTGTCCAGGGTGTTGTGGTTGTGTAGTTCATTGGGAACGCTGATCCTGTATACATCTCCGACGTCCTCTTTGTCCATGATCTAGAACTCAGCCTGTTGTCTGTCCGTGCTTGTACCAAGATGGGCCTGGGTGTCACGCACACAGCTGCCGATGCTCGTATCTTTGTGCGCGACACCGAGGAGACCGTCCTCAGTGGGACGGTCGTCGATGATCTGTATCACATCTCTGGGTCCTCTGTGAGTGCCCCCCCCTTGCCGCCGTCTCCCACTGCTCATGTTTTTGTTGCTGGTGCTCTATCCCCCAAGCACCACCGTCTCCTGCATCGCCACCTCTGTCATGTGCACCTCGGGGTTGTCGACAGGGTGATCCGCACTCAGCCTGCTCTCGGTCTTGATGCGGCGTCCTTTGAGGCGCCGCCCACGACCGACTGCCTGGCCTGTGCTGAAGGCAAAATGCACCGGTCCACCTATCCTGTGTCTGTCTCGAGGGCTCGTCGACCGTTGGAGCTTGTCCACTCTGACCTTATGGGTCCGCTCCCTATCAAGTTCCAGGAGGACCACGGTCGCTACGTCCCGACGTTGACTGATGACTTCACGCGTATGCACTGGGTCTACAGTCTGCGTCAGAAGAGCGATGCCAACATTGCGGTCCACATTTGGCTGGTCATGGCCGAGCGCCGGTCTCCCCATCGCCTTCAGACCTTTCGCTCAAACCGCGGCGGCGAGTACCTCAATGACATGGCCCGCTCCTTCACCAAGCTTGGTGTCTTCCACAACCTCTCTGCTCCTGCCACTCCCCAGCAGAACAGAGTCTCACAGCGCTGGAACCGCACCATGGAGGATGCGGTCCGTGCCATGCACACCGACAGCGCTATGCCTGAGGCCTTTGCCTTCGAGGGCATGGCGTACATGACCTGGGTCTGGAACCGCATTCCCCAGGGCCCCCTCCCAGGCCACTGCACGCCCTACGAGTTGTGGTACGGGCGTCGCGCTGATCTGCGCCTGGCCCGTGTCCGGGGCTTACTTGCCTACGTATGGCTTATACCGGAGCAGCAGGGGAGCAAGCTCTCTCCACGGGGCCGCATCTGCGCCTTCGTCGGTGTCACCACGAGGTCGAAGGCCTGGCAATTCTGGGACCCCGAGCGATGCCGCATCGTCGAGTCCCATGACGCTCTCTTCTTCGAGCATCTCGCCTTTCGCGACCTAGCTTGCATCCACGCTCTGCGTGCTTCTAATGCTCCTGGGTGTGTTGGACCCTGTAGTATAGGGGAGGCTCCTCTCACGGTTGGCACAGTGCCACCGGCCACTACGGTCACTCCGTCGCCGACACCCCAGGGGCTGTCCCCAGAGGCTGTGCCCCCAGCCCCGCCCCATCTGCGGCTCGCTCCTCTGCCCCCGACTCTTCGCTCTCGCCCGTGTCCAAGTCTGCGTTCGAGTCTGCCTCAGCGTCTGAGGCTCTCCCTCAGAGGGGGGAGGGGGGGAGAGGGGGGGTCAGTGAGGTCCACTAATATGTAACTGCAGACTCCGATCTGTACTTGTTCAACATTCTATCATACACACTTCAAGGTGCACTATTTAAGGAGGGGGGGGCAATGAGGCCCACTAATTTGCAATTGCAGACACAGATTTACCATTGCTCACCTTCCTATCAAACACACTTCTAGGTGTACAGTTTAAGGTACTGCAACTACTTATTGCCAGTCATGAACATTAACTTTGGCGTGTCACAAATTTCAAACTTCACATGCAGTATCACATAGTGGTCACTAGAATGGAACTCTGCTTCAGACATGCACATTAAAGCATAATAGACTGAATTGAACACTGAAATGAAATTGAAAGCATGTCTCATGTCTGACAACATTTCTACTTGCGCAGAGCACTTGTTGCTCTGCGTCTAGCCAGCTTGCTTGCTGCAGTGGCTACTGCGGCAGTCCCTGCCACACGCTTTGCTGCCCTGGCTGCAGCCAGGGCAACTAAGGTAGCCCTCTTATCTCTGTGCTTGGCACTGCCAAGCCGTGATGCTGCTGTTACTGCTGGATTGGATGATGGTGCTGCTGGATTGGATGATGGTGCTGATGTCCCTTGCTTTCCTGCTCCCTCATCTCCCTGCCCACCTGGTGCAGCTCCAGCAGCTCCTTCCCCACCTGCTTCTTCCCCACTGCCTCCTCCTCCTTCTTCCCCACCTGCTCCATCTGGCTCAAATGCCCCTCTCCCCCCACGTGCGGCCCCTTCTCCAGCTGCTACCCCTTCTCCACCTGCTATCCCTTCTCCAGCTGCTGCCCCTTCTCCACCTGCTGCCCCTTCTCCACCTGCTGCCCCTTCTCCACCTGCTGCCCCTTCTCCACCTGCTGCCCCTTCTCCACCTACTGCCCCTTCACCACCTGCTCCACGAGCTGCTGCGCTGCTGCTTGAGGCCTTCACCTGCGCACGAACACGCACTGGACGAGCATGAGGCGTTCCAGGTTTGCTGCTCATGACTCGGACAGACGCCATGACCTCAACCACATCATCATCTCCCAATGCATCCTCTACCTCTTCCTCCTCCTCGTCCTCCCCCTCGTCATCACTCTCCATGTCATCCTCGGGCTCACTCAACACCCCCTCCTCCTCAACAACCTCTCCATCATCCTTGTTGGCCTCTGCGTCAGCTTTTGCTTCTGCTTCTGCGGTTACAGTGATGTTCTTTGCTGCCTTGCGTCCATTCCGGCCGTAGTGCTTGCATAGACGGACGTTGCACCGAACAAGGAGCTCGAGTGTCGACACCTTGAGCCGGTTCCTCCTGGCAGTGTAGATCAACTCGTGAGTGGAAAATACACGCTCACACTCAGATGAAGAACATGGCTGCGACAGCAGCTTCAATGCCAGATCGCGAAGCACGGGCATGTTGCACATGTAGTTGACATGCCACTCTGCAACAGACATTGTGCCACATTGCACTTTTGCTACTGCAGCGATAGCCTTGGCATTCCTGCGAGGTGTCGCCATGGGATAGTGGACAACCATGGTCTGAGCCAGCTGGAATGCACCGATCTCCTTCATCATGGCGTCGTGTTTCTCTTCTAGAACCAGTGCTTCTACCACTGCCTGCCATGCCTGTAGGGTAGTGGCGTCCCTGGACAGATCGTTTCCAAAGTGCTGAGGATGCAGACGCCGGGCAGCAGCATACAAAGGAAAGCTCATATCCTTGTACCAGCGGTGGTCCAATCTGCCCAGAACAAAGTTGACATGAGACTCTGCAACCTTCCGTCCCTTCTTGCCCTTCTTCTCAGCCAGCCCTTTCACTTGCTCCGCACAGTCCAACAACCCCTCGTATATCTCACCAGCCCTCCCACCCGGGGAATCAGCCACACGCAGCACCCGCACCAAGGGCAGAAGCAAGTCCTTCAATTGACGGACCTGGAGCCAGAAGACCTTCCGCCGTACGATCCGTCTCACCTCCCTCTTCCGACATCTGAAGCCGGCATCCCGCTGTGAACCAATCTGCTTCCATACTTCCAGCTGCACAAACTCTTCCAACTCCTCCCGCAGCTCTAGCAACCGCTCCACCATGTCAAACACGGAGGCAAAGCGGGTGTCGCACCTGTTCTTGAGCACCTTGCCCCCTGTTTTGTCCTTCAGCCATGTACGAGGCATGGCATTGTTCCTGAAGAAGGCAATGACTTTCTCACACCGTCCAATGATCCCTGCACCCCATGCAGTCTTCCCAACATCCTTCATGATCAGGTCAATGTTGTGTGCACAACAACCCTGGAAAAACAACTTCGGGTACTTCAACCGCAGCTGGTCGAATGCCTTCTTCTTCACTGAAGCATTGTCACATATCACCAAAACAACCTTGTCCTCACCCACTGTTTTGATTGCTGCCTCTATCATGGAGGCAGTGTGGTCTGCATCCCTAGTCAGACTGCTGGCATCGCGTGAGAACAGGTGGACCGAGCCCATGGCATTGACTGCCATGGCATTGTAAATTGGCCTGATCTGCCTATCGGACCACTCGTCAATTGCTAGACTGGTGCCATACGTTGTCCATCCCTGCTTCAAAGGCGCGTCTAGCTCAGCAAGCTGTGCATCCAGTTTCGGGAGCAAGTCATCCACCACTGTGCCTCTGGCTGGCAACCTAAAGCTCGGTGTTGTCTTCTTTGCTGACTTGATGACATTCATGAGTGCTGGCTCCCGACAGAAGGAGATGGATAAAGCAGCAATGCACATGAGTTTCACGATGTCCAGCTGGCAGTTCACGTTGTTCGTCCTGTCAGAGTGCTCAACCATGGTGGATTGTCGAAAAGAGGCGGCTTTGTTGATGTCAAAGAGAGGTATCTCACCCTCAAATCTTATTGTGGCTGCTTGCCTGCTTGGACCTGCCGCGTCCCCACCATCGTCATCACTGGAGTCGTGCTGCAGCGTCAATCCCCCGTCTGCTGCTTGGGCTGCTTTCTCCTCGGCCACCCACAACTTTAGCCACGCCACCGGTTTGTCCTTCGTCCCCCATTCGGTGCCCTCTCCCTTGTACAGCTTCATGCTGTATGGCTGCCATCCTGCCGGCGGTGGTGGAAATTGCTCCATGCCCAATGCGACCCTGCATGTTGGCGGAGGATGGGGACACTTCCCCACATTCGGGTTGTTGCAGGCGAAGTGGCCGCGGATGCGGTCACACGTCCCGCTCACCCTCTTGGCGCACCAGCCACAAACAAATCCCGCCTTCTTGCTGCTTGTTGGCTTGGGCTCGCAGTGCTTGGACAGTTCCTTGGTGAGGAAATCACCGGTGAGAACCCGTTTCTTTGGTGGATTCCACTTATGGGCATCGAATTGTGCCGATACAGCGGAAACAACAGCTACCGTTGGACTGGAACCTTCGGTGGATGCTCGGTTTGAGCAGGTGTTGGAATTGGGCCGAGAAGACGCCATGGTGGGAGGAACGCACTGGCGCACCGGCCTCAAGCGCCGGTGTGCCGAATTGTTGGGTTCGTCACGGAACAGGGGGGAGATTTGTTACTGCCATTAGGTGCAAGACTTGCACCGATGGCGGTGCAAGTCTTGCGTGTGTCGGACACAGAGAAGTGTGGCTCAACCGTAGTTAAATGTCGTTGGATGGCGTCGAGGCTCGACGCCATTGAGCGACATGTTGCTCGATGGTGTTGATCGATACTTCATTCATACCTGGTGCATCCTCCGCACATTCGAACATTCAACCCAGGCCATACGATTGGTTTGAAAGATTAAACACTCAAATAAATAAACTTGACACAATGTCACGATGTTCCGCAAAGAAACATGTACAACATATTTCGTCAACGTTTTTCAGTCAGACATATGCCATATGTATCAACCAAACCTCTGAAATTATGTGTCATTTTTCATACATAAGGTACATGAACAAATTATCAAAACCTTTTTTTTTCACACCACAATATCGGCTCATGCAGATATTCTCATGTCTGAGGTTCAGCATGCGATTGGCCATTGTCATGGCGGCTCAGGATGAGGGTAAGCTGGGCCACAGAATGAAGCCTGTCCAAGTGCAACTTATGATGCGTGGACATCATTGGCTGAATAAGTGTTTTACATGCCAACTGTCATAAAGTGTTCCATTTAATGTGCTTTTGACAGGATGCGTGCATGGAAAACAGAGTGTCGCTCCGGGAACTGAACGCGCAATGTTCTCGGTGCGAGACTTATCCTCGGTGGGTACTTGGGCTCGTGGGAAAAAACAATCTCGCATGGTCACGGGTGTCCCTTGGCCTTCTACACCACATCGATGTTGCCTCGATGCCCATCGCGGTGCCGATGTCGTTGTAGTCGGCCTCCTACGAGCAACGAAGTCAACTCTGGCTGACCCATCCCCGTTCCTCTCACGGTCCCCAGCACCGCTTGCTGCCATCCTCATCTGCGTGGACGATCTTCTGAATGCTTCACCTGGCCTGGAAGCAGTAAACGCTGCCAAGGCCATTCTCTCCTCGGTCTACAAGATGAAAGATCTTGGTGAGGCCTCTGTCTTTTTGGGGATGGAGATCGTGCACGACCGAGTTCGCCACACAATCCGTGTTCATCAGGGACACTATGCAGAGACTGTGGGGGAGTGCTTTGCGGACCTCCTCACTACCGTCCGCACAGCCTCCATGCGCATGACCCCTGAGGGGCAAGCCGCCCTGAAGGTGGATGACCCAGTTGACCTAGGGGGAGCCAATCGATGTGACCCTCTACCTGCGAGTCATCGGCTCGCTCATGTACTTGGCCACCACGACACGGCCCAAAACTGCCTTCATTGTCAACTTGCTCGCTCAGTTCTCGCAGGCTCCACGCCAGCGAACAGTGTAGGCCGTAGTCCAATGTGTGCGCTACATCCTGTCTACTGCACGCTTCTGCCTGTGCTTTCGTGAGCAGGTGTCCGTTGTGCTCGATGGGTACACAGATAGTGACTGGGCGTGGAGTCTAGATGGCAATAGCCGCACCGGCTACATCTTTCTCATTGGAGGCACTGTAGTGTCCTGGCAAAGTGGAAAGCAGGGCTGCATCGCACGTAGCACTGCGGAGGCAAAGTATGTTGCTCTAGGCGCCGGTGCAGCAGACTATGTCTGGCTCGTCTGTCTGGTACGTGAAGTGCGTCAGTCCGTTCCCCTCGTCGTCCTCCAGTGTGACAATATGAGCGCGGAGGCCATCGCCAAGAACTGAGGTGTGTTCCATGCACGCACAAAGCACATCAATGTCAAGCACCACTTCGTGCGTGATCTGGTTGATCGTGGTGAGATCCGAGTCATCCACGTGGGCACTGACAGGCTGTGTGCGGATTTTCTGACCAAGGCTCTGGGTCGTTCAAAGTTTCATGCGGCCACTCAATCCGTGGGACTCTGCCCCATCCCTGTTGTAGGTTGATTCCACATGTGCCATCTTGTGTGTGCTGTGCTTGTTGCCTGCAGCGGCTGTGCATTTCCTGCTCTGTATAGCGTCAGTGTATGCATGTGCATGGATGTGTTTCGCCCTCCGGTCATGGGGGTGTGTTGTTGTGCCTGTCGTACATGGCTTACGGTGACCCCTCGGCTCATGTCCATTCACTAGCAGATCCCTGAGACTGGCGACAGTGGCAGACGACCGGCTGCCTGCGGCAACAGGCGCCTAGAAGACTCTCGTGTTCTTTAGATTTGTGCTGTGAGACAGCACATAGGCGTACAGCCTGTCAGGACGGAGATCTTGTCGATGCGGCCGTTCTGGTTCATACGGCTCGTCGTTCTGACATGTCTGCAGGGAGTAATGGCCAAAACTGTGTTTTTGCCACTGTTTTGTCCTAGAAAATGGCGCCGTTGTGCGCCGCACGTGTGTGCATCCACTAGCTCCATGACATTATTTTGGTTGTCCAAGCCTCAGTTGTCATTTCTCTCTGCACAAGTCGACATTTACAGCTTCTGACACTTGTGTTTGTGTCCCTAGCCAACCCCTTGCTGTTCTCACCTCCACCAGTGTGTGCTAGTGAATTAGCTGGCCGGCTTGTACTGCCACGCCAGCGACAGCAATGCTAGGAAGTCATCTCTCACAAGTGCGCGGGTCTCGACCAGCATAACCTCGACCCTAGCTTCGTACCACATCCCAAGTAACCTCGTTGTCCTCAAAAGAGTGTAAGGCCAAAGCCCAAACACCAACACCCCCCTTGGGCTATAGAGGCTGTCAGGAGCGATGACGATGCTAGTGGGACCTGCTCGTAGAGAGCCTCACCCTGACCTGTCGTCGTCGTCGCTGTCGTAGTTGTGAATGCTGTCATCACCTGCAGATGTGACTGGTGCAGCTCTGAGGGCCTCCTCCAAAAAATCACCTGCTATATGGCCTCCAACTACTGAGCCGCTTATCGCCTCCCGGCCTCCGCAGCATCGAGGCGCGTGTGGAGCTCGACGAGCTGTGACCCGGCAGCCAACCGGCTTGCTACATCTGCGGCACGTAGGCGGTCAATCGTAGTACAAACCAAACGATGGACTTCGATCGTGTGAGTGTCGGCACGAGCCACAGCCTCCTGCAGCCTCACGGTCTCATCCCGTAGGAAAGAGTGTAGCTGCGCCTGCTCGTCGCACAAGTCGACGTCGTGTGCGTCAGTCGACGACTCAAGTGCCGCCTGGCCACAAATTGTTGGCAGGGCGTGGGCGCAAGCCAATGAATCGCCGCCTAAATCTTTTGGGGCTGTAGGGGCAGCTACTGCAAAGGCACCTGCTGCTCGTGACACACTTGACGCTCGGCCGTCAGCTACTAGTCGGACGTCGACATGTGCATTGGCATGTACATCCGCAGCGTCATTGCGGTCATAGAAGGTGTGGTCCGTGCCGTGGTGCTCCCCGGGGCCCCTGGTGCGCAGCCCATCATGCACCTACTACTCGAGGTCCGCCTGTCTCAAACGTGCATCCTATAGAGACCACTCAACTGCCTCGAGATGCCTGCATACATCCTCCACACACTCCTCGACAGATTGTCGTGCTGTAACATCCGCAGTGTAACAACAGCTGTTGGCCTCCCGGAGCTCGGCCACGAGGCTCTGCATGTGCACCTCCGCTCTAGCCACGGCTGCCTCCTGAGTGTCCATTGCGGAGCACAGGCGCTCGTGCACGGGAACTACAGCTGTGTCGTCCGCTCGAATCCCCATGGTGTCAGCGACGCTAGTCAAGGCACCCATGAGCCGGAGATCCGCAGCTCGCTCTGCGTCCTCTCTAGTGGCTGCTGCGAGCTCATCAGGCACATTCGACATATCGCACACACAAACGTCTGCTGTCGTATGAGGGTCATCCTGCGCTCCTGCTACAACTGCTCCAAATACGGCAGTACGTTGGGCCTTCACGGCTGTCACCGACTCCGTGTCTGACCAATCCCCCATGTATGACTAGTCATCCTCACAAGGAACGTCTACCCCCTCCTGGCGGTCAGCCACCTACTCCCGTCGTACAGCACTATCCGACGCATCAATCCTGTGTTGTTCTGTGGTCGTTGGCGAGCACTCCACCTCGCCACAGGCCGATGGACTGGCAAGAACCAAGAGAGGGTGGCATACTAACCCCCCAACCAAGGATGAGGGAGACGACGATGCTGCAACTCCTGCCACCGCCATGGCAACTCCTATCATCCCGGCCGTCGTCAAGGTATCAACAACCTTTGCTGCCTCTCCCACTCCCTCCGCCACATCGTCCGCAATCTCCAACTCGATCTCTGAAGCTGACTCAGCGTCAGACCACTCCTCCTCAGACAAACCGTCCTCTCCCACAACGGAAGCGTCTGTCCCCTCCAGATGCGTGAACTGAGTGTGTTGTGCACCTCTGTCTGCAACGTCACTCCTCGACTCCACGGTAGTCGTCGACGAACACTCCATCCCCCCCCCCTCCCACGACCGACACTCCGGTAGAAGCCGAGAGGGGATGACATACCAATCCCGCGACCGGGGACAAGGGAATCGGCTCCTCAACGACATCGGTCACTGTTGGTGCTGCTGTTGTCGGTACTGCTACTGGCTGAGCACGTCTAACCAGTCGTGCCATTCGATGTCTCACGCGACAGGTGCGTGCACGAGGGGTGCCGGCAGAAGGGACGGCTAAGAGAGCGATGGGGCCGGAGGTCGGGATGACTCCGACTGACTCCAGGACAGAGCGGAGGGCGTCGGATGTGGAGCTGAGGTCAGGTGGCAAGGCACCGTCCGGTGAACACACTGTCGGAGGTGAGGATGGCAAGGAGGAAGACGGGGTTGTGTGCAGCTGCATTGTGACAACAGCCCACTCAGAGACTACATGATTTGTGAGCTGTTGCACCATGCGGTTTAGACCCTGGAGCTCTGCTTACAACGCCGCCATAGCCCCACGGAGGGGTGCCACGGTATCCGCTGACAACATCTCTGAGTCGGATGGTGAAGACGAAGGACGGGACCGTATCCAAGGCGGTTACCACCACCCAGGACGCTGGCGACACTGATGCTATCCGTGGTGCCGATCCCCACATTAGTAGCAGGTAAAGCCGTTAGATGCCTAAGGCGTATGCCACGGCAAAAACTGCCACCCTTGACGCGGCGCCTGCGAAGTATGCAAAGCCGGTGCCAACCAAGGCACCGACTGCGCTCCCTACCACGCCAGTCTGCACATCTCCAAAGCTCGGCGTGGGTGAGTGCACACGACACTTGCTCCCGCTAGCACAAGGCCACAGGCAGAGGTGAGCGACCGAAGCACAATCTCTTATACGTGCTACGACGCCGTCACGAGGACGGCCACCACCACGCTAGTGGTGCGTTTCTGTGCGACTGTTCCGCGATTGCTATGCTGTTATCGCTCGGCAAACGCAATGTGCGACCTAAAGTCGCCTTCGGTGCTAATTCTGCACAAGATGCCGCCATCAGCCAGTGGCTGTGGCCTCAAGCCACCTTCGTTGCTCATGCTACTACTGCGACTCTCGCGGCGGTTGCTGCTACAGCGGTTCCGGTTGTCAGCCGACAGTGGTGGCCTCAAGCCACACTAAAAGGTACAATAATGATAATAATAAGACCTCACCTTTTTCTCTTTGGCTCTACCTCCTCGGGTGCCCCCTTTAAAGTTGATTTGGGGTGCCCCACTCAAGGGCTCCCCCTCTGTCCCCCCTTTTTTTTCGCTGGATGGCTCAAACTTCGCGGCGAGCGTAGTGGTGGGGGAGGCTCTCTCCCCGCCCCACTTCGCGCGCAGCCAGCCGGAGGCCGCCCGCCAGCCTTCCGTGCCCCTCTCAGCCGGCGAGAGGCCACCATTTGGCTGGCACGCGCCGACGCACGCGCTGGCTCGTGCGCCGGCGCTCCGCCAGCGCTCTGTCGCGCCCCCCGTCAGCACAACAAGCCTAGCGAACGGGACCCTCCCCCCCCGGACGGGACCCTCGCGTCGAGTCCCCCTCAGGCCCGATGACAGTAGTTGTTGCAGCAACTGTTGCTGCGGTTGCTGCAACAACTGTTGTTGCTGCTGCTGTAGCTACTGCTTGTTACTGACTGCTGTTGTTGTTGCTCCAGCTGTTGCTGCGGCTGCTGCCTTCTGTTGTTGATGTTGTCAATGTTGCTGGAGCTGCTCGCCGCCGCTGTTGCTACTACGGTTGCTACCCGCTGTCGCTGTTATTGCAGGTGCATGCTGCCGCCGCCGCTGCTACGGCTGCTGCCCGCCGCCGCTGCTACAGCTGCTTCTACGGTTGCTGCCTGCTGCTACTGTTGCGGCTGCAGCCGCCGTTGGTGTGGCAGCTGCTACGCTGTTGTTGCACCTCGTGGCTGCTGATGTCGCTGCTGCCGCCGTTGCGCGCTGCCACTGCTCGCAGTCGCTGCCGCAAGCTGTTGTTGCGAGCTGCTTCTTCCTTTTTGTGCACAGACCGGTAACCAGACACAGCTACCGCTGCCACCCGGTACTGTTACTATACTCGCTGCTGCCCGCAGCCGCTCTCGTAGCAACGTAGCCGTGGTGGGTCCCTCCAAGATGTGCTGCTGTTGCAATGGGTGGCTACCGCTAGTGCCACTCACTGCTACTGTTGCTGCTGCTGTTGCATCTCTGTTGCACAGCACAACGAGCTGTGGCTTGTTTTGTCTGATACCATCATAAGATTCCAGGAAGCCTCCTAGAACGTTTGCCACTGGCTGGGCGTCAGCGCTCAGTCAGCTCGCGGCGTCAACACAGGCCGGACATGAAACGGCAAGGGTTCGGCTAGACGACACTAACAAAGTGACAAATTTGCTTCCATAAATAAATACATGCAGAGAGAGTTAACAAATGACAAGTCCACAACATAGATACCTGCCGCGGCGCACAACGGGTGTCGCACCCGGCAGTGCAATGTCTCTCCTAAACCCGGCCCAAAAACATTGTACGATACGTCGTCTGAACCTAGAGATGCAGAATCTCGAGCTGGACGCTACGATGTAAGGCATAGCATGCAAATCGGGCCCAAGAGCCGGTCCACCTAGGAAACTCTAGTGTCTGTAGAAAAACCGCAAAGCACCCCGGCAAGCACCCACTGCGTCGGGTAGCTCTCTGGTAGCTGCTAGTGGGTGGAGCCACCACTCGTCGGTGCTCCGGCGCCAGCTACGTCCGTATCAACAATAGGCTGCATAAAAACTACATAAGGTCCGAGACAACATCCACAACGTTGGGGCAGACGTCAATCAGCTTCGAGTAAGTGGTTTACCACCTGTCGACGCGCCGGTGCCTCCGGGGTCCCCAGCGGGGATCATGTCGTTGCACTCTCCTGTACCGCTGATCTTCTCGCCGTCGCTCGTGACGAGTGGAAGCCACACAGACCAATAGTTACTTCAGATTGGAGAGATTTGGTGCAACTAGAAAGCATTCCTCAATTGTCTGGTCACTTCACACATAAAACTTCATCAACTGTTCATAACTGGTGATAGCTGCATTCGTTGTCTTTGAGTGAGACCAGCACACAAATTCGCAGTGCCAGGGTGCGCAGCTCAAAACAGGAGTGCGTACCCAACTTCATGTGGACAAACACACCAGACGATTGGTGGATCGCTAATGCACATGTATGCGTCTGCCAAGTGAGTCTCATCCGCATCCACTCACAGGCCCGCTCAATGAAGGGCACATTGTGAAGCTGATCCACAACACATCATGTATGACGGATGGATGCCTTCAATCGTCATCCCCTCCTGAATTGATGATGTGGCACACCATGACATGATTGCCTTATGCACAGGTCTCTCCTGACACGATCTGTGGGGACAACAGAACTCCAAACAACGCTCTGCCAGTCAGAAACATGGACCAGATGATGCCTTTATGCTGCTGAAGGGGGCAAAAACGATAGCCATAAACAAAACGCCTTGAGCCGCCTTATACATGAGGCTGCGGGCATACAACGTCCCTACACGTCCCATCCACATCGACCGAGGAAAGCTCAGTCTGCGACAACTGTATCCATGTATCAATATATTGGTTTGCATCACCGTTTTCCAAGGGAAATGTGTTCAATGGCCTCGTCTGAGACGGTCTGAAGCGATAGACCATGGGTGCGCTTGCGTGCCTACTTCCACTCGCACCGCTGCTCCGATCATGGCCGACAGCACCCTGCACAGAGTCCGACCCACCACCGCGTGTCGAGCTTGCAGTTGCAGCGCGGCGCGCCACACTTGACCTGCCCACATCCTTACCTCCTCTGCGGAATGCTGCAGAATGTGGCGCACCTTCGGCCGTCTCCTCTCCCTCCCTCCCATGCAGCAGTCGCTCCTGCCGCTCTGGCTTCTCAATCGCCCGCGGTTGTTGCTG
>SZWC01003390.1:117532-145422 GCA_023375785.1 Penium margaritaceum
CGGCGGCGGCGGCGGCGGCGACGACAACACGATGACGACGACCATGGCGGCGGCGACGACGACGACGATGACGACGAGGACGACAACAACGACGACGACGAAGACAATGACGACAACGACAACGACGACAACGACAACGACGACAACGACAACGACAACGACAACGACAACGACAACGACGACGACGATGACACCGACGCCAACACAGATGCCGACGACGACGACGAAGATGACGGCAGCGGTGGCAGCGGTGGCGGTGACAACGACAATGACGGCAGAAGTAGCCGCAGCAACGACGACTAAGATGCCGACGACGACAGCGACGACGACAACAACAACGACGAGGACGACAACGACGTCGACGATGACGACGATTACGACGACGACCACGGCGGCAGCGGAGGCGGCCGGGGGGGGGGGGGGGGGGGGGGGGGGCGGCAGTGACAATGACGACGAAGACGACGACGACGACGACAACAACAAAGGAGCAGAAGAAGAAGAAAAAAAACACAACAAAGACGACGACACGACGAGGAGGCCGACGAGGACGATGCTAACGACAAGGACGTTGGCATTGCATACAAGTTCAACCATTTGGCAGCTCACATTGTTGGCGGTGTCGGTGGAGAGGGGAGCAGGGCACAGGACGGGCCAGTCGCTAGCCCTGCCGTCGCCACTGCCGCCCCGCGTTTGCCTAATCACTGTCTCATGGATCTCTGCCTGGTGGCCCACGACGCCCAGCAGCAGCACTAGAAGCACTAGAGACCCCAGAGCCGACAGCCCGTGCTGCACTAGCCGCGGCAGGCCGCCGCTGCCGCCGTTGCCGCCGGCTGCTGCTGCGGCAGATCCCGCTCCCGCTGCAGCAGTAGCAGTAGCGGTGGGGATGGAAGAGAGGCTCGACGAGCTGCGCGGCAACGCGGAAATGACGGTGCCCCGCTGCCAGCCGCCCTTGCTGCTCACGCCGCTGCTGATGCCGCTGCTGATGCCACCGGTTGAGATCCTCGAGGGGTTGGCGGAGTGGAGATGGAGAAGGGTGGGGTCGTCCTCGACCTTGTCTTTGTCAAGCTTCTTGTGGTGGCGACCCCGCGGGTCGCCGGATAGAGGCATGACGATACCTCGGCGCTTGGCTGCATCGGACAGAGGACAGGTGCTGATCACAGCACAAGTCACTGATAGTGTGCGATCGGGGGAATGCCGCCAAGAGCACACAGATGAGGTTTGTGTGGATGGCCGGTAAAGTTGCTGTGAGGTTTGTGTGTCATGGCGCGGAGTCACTCCAGCACCCACGGTACCCGGGATTCTAAGAAATCTCGACACCACTCTAAACGACGAGAATACCGATTACCCCTATATTGTCATTCGCAATCCTCATCTACCCGAAACTCAGAACAGCAAAACTCATCCGCAACCTATCTTTGAACAATAAATCCCATTCATCCCCTCTCCTGAGAATACGCATCATTCGACCCAGCTAGCAACAACAAGCCCCATCCGCCCACCCTTCTTCACTATGCTCAAGTAGTGACACTTGTCACCGCTTCAGCATGGTGAAATCGGGCATGCATGCTAAATCACTACACTCCATCGCTAACGTCGTGATGCAAGGCTGCGATGGAAGGGGAAGCTACTAGTGTTACGCCGAACGGAGCGTGGATGGTGAGCAGGTAGAAGTTGCGAGGCAAAAAATGATCTAGAATTTGGGAAACTTGAGCAATTTATAATTTGCGGTAAGTGTACCTTGAGAACAAGTGTCCAAATGATCCAACATACACATACAAGTGTCGAGTTACGAATGAGGCCTAGTCAAGGTCGTTGAGTCAACTGTCGAGCCACTCGTGCGGAGTGGCGTCGTGTGTGGTCGGATTCGAGAAGGTCCGCCGAGAAGTCCGGGTTCTTCAAGAATCAACGGTGAAGATGCGAGATGCATGTTCATAAATCCATGTTTGTCTCCATGCATCGAGAACTCGACCAAAAGGTTGTGATACTTCTGTTCGTAGGTTTGCGAGAGTGGTCCAAGTTATCGGAAGGTTTGAGAATATCCACCGGCCGGAGAGTTGGCCAGTTTGCACTAGATTGTCGGAGTCATTCTAGAGATCTTCGTGACGCAATGGGTTGTTTTTGTGATAACAAAAATGCCCACTCAGAAAACATTTGGGACTCGTGTATGTTTGGTACGTAACACTTCCCCCCGTTTTAGCCCCGACGTCTCGACACGGGTGCAGATGTGGCCCGGTGATGGCGGTAGTAGTCGTCGATGAGATTATTGACGTCTTTGAGGTTGTTGTAGGGTTCCCAACTGTTATGCGCGGCGTTGTAGCCGTGCCACGTGACGAGACATTCTATCTTCTTGTCTTGTCGTCAGTGGCCAAGGATGTCCTCCATGACGTACTCTGTGTCTTCGTCCACATGAACGGGAGGCAGAGGTGGGACATCTCTGCCAGGGAAGTTCTCTCCGGGGTCACGGTAATGCTTGAGTCTGCTAACATGGAACAACGGATGAACTTGCATAATGCCAGAGAGTTTGAGTCACAGAACCACAGGGCTTTGCATGCGCTCGATCTCAAATGGGCCCAACTATCGGGGTTTGAGCTTCGAACTGTCGCATCCGCGGAGCTTGATGTTTGTCAAGCTGAGAACGACTTTGTCGCCAACGGTGAAGATATTGTCACTGCGATGTCGATTAGCTGCTCGCCTCATCGCTACTTGTGTCTTCACAAGGGTTTGTCGTGTTTCCTCCCAGGTGGTCGTACAGTCTCGGCGTTGAACGTCCATCCCGAGAATGCTACTGTGACTTTGTAGTCCAATTGGTGTGGCGGGAAGTTTGCCATACACCACTTCCAATGGGGCTTTTGCCGTTGTAGTGGAAACTGTTGAATTATGTGTGTTTTTTGCAGTTGGGAGTTTTTGTGCCCAATCCGTCCCATGAGGTTCGCATAGTGTTGTAAGCATTTGTTCGAGCGTCTGATTTCTCCGCGCAGTTTGATCGTCGGTTTGAGGATGAAACACCTTTGAGTGTTGAATTCTCCTACCGTAGCGAGTCACCAGTTTGCGCCCAAAACGATTGATGAATCGACCATCTCTGTCGAGCGTGATGGTTCTCGGTGCGCCGTGTAGCCGCACGATGTTGTTTAGAAAGAACCATGTTGTTCCCTCGGCGGTGCTGGTGGTCGTTGTCGGGATCAAGTGGGTTATTTTGCAGAAATCATCTATGACCACGAGGATTGTGTCTTTGGTTTGACCGGTAATCCTTTGACGAAGTCCATGGAGATGTCCGCCCATGGTTCCGTTCGAGCAGGGAGCGGTTGCAAAAGCCTGGGTGGTGTCGTGCGACCGGATTTTTGTAGTTGAAATGTATGGCAGGTTTTGCAAAAGTTGGCCACGTCAAACTGCATCTTGTCCCACTAGTATATTTTTGCCAGCTTCTTCAGCGTCTTGTCCTCTCTAAAGTGTCCACCTGGTCGGCTGTCATGGCACTCTTCGAGCAGCATACGGCGGAGTTTGTCGTTTGGGGGAAAGGCCACTTGGCGAGTAAAGCGCTGTCGTTAGTAGGGTGCGTCGAACCAAAATTCTGCTATATCATATTCGTCGTGCTTGTCGTAGCCTCATGCGAACAGTCCTTCAAGGTACGGATCTCGCTGTAACTATAGCGTCGCCACATCCGCCATGAAATCTGGTTGGCAACTAAGTGCGACTGTTGGATTGATTTTGCCTGGCCGGTACTCGATTTTGTAATCAAACCCGGACTGGAGGAACTTGCCGACTGAGATTCGGCTGCGTCTTTAAGTACTGTAATGCGTGGTTGCTAGTACGCACGATGCATCCGCGACAGTCCAGGTAGCATCACCATGTCTTCAACGCGTGCACGACTGCCAGCATCTCCTTCTCGTGTACTATGTAGTTGAGTTCCGGTTCTCATAGTTTTTGAGACATGTAGGTGACCGGTTGCTCGCCGTTGCCATGATCTTGAGGAAGAATCGCATCAATGGCTCGGTCTGATGCATCCGAGGCCATGATGTGGTCGACTGTTAAATCGGCTAATCGTAGGGATGGTGCCAAAGTCAGAGAAATCCGCAAAGCGCTAAACAATTCTCGTCCGTTGTCTCCCCACCGCCAATCGTTTTCGTTTTGAGCAAGGTCGGAAAGCGACGTTGACACTCGGCCATAATCCCGTACAAATTGTCAGTGGTATCCAAGAAAAAGCTGAATTTCTTGAATGTTGGTCCGTGTCGACCAATGAGGGAGTACTGCCACCTGTTTCGAATCCATGGTGATCTGTCCACCGTTGATGACATGACCCAAACACTCCATCGAACGAAGACAGAAGTCACATCTTGAGAGTTTTTCAAAAAGTTTCTCTCGTTGGAAAACTTTGAGGACTTTTCTAAGATGTCCATCGTGCTCCCAAGGGGTGCGACTGTACACCAGAATGTTGTCAAGGTACACCAGGACAAAATTGTCGAGGTAGGGATGGAAGATGTTGTTCATTGTAGCCATAAACGTCGCCGGGGCATTTGTGAGTCCAAATGGCATAACCGTGAACGCAAAGTGCCTGTAGCGGGTTCGGAATGCTCTCTTCTCAATGTCGCCGTCTGCCATTTTTATCTGGTAGTATCTTCTGCATAATTCAATTATGCTGAAAATTCGAGCCCCTCGGAGTTGGTCCAAAAGGTAATCAGCTCGGGAAAGAGATTAGCTGTTCTTGATGGTATCGTCGTTCAAACCGCGATAATCCACGCACATCCGCATCTTGCCAATTTCTTTTTTACGAACAATACTGGTGCAACGTAGGGTGACGTGGATGGGTGGATTAACGCCGGATCGAGCATCTCATTGAGCTTCTTTTTTAGCTCGGTCAGCTCATGATCGCTCATCCAATAGTCCCCCTTGGACGGTAGGTCAGCTGCCTGGTTTCAGTTTGATGTGATGGCCGATGTCTCCCAGAGGAGGTAAAGTCTTCGGGAGTTTGTCGATAAAGAGGCTCGCAAACTCATGGATGAGGCGTGCGAACTTTTCCGGTACAATCACAAACTTCCTTGAGGCTGACGAGGCCGATGATGAGTCAGCTGCCGCCACTTCCGCTTCTTCCATTGGCTCAAGATGTATGAGCCATCCACAAGCTCCTTGTCATAGACAGTGATTGGCCACGTTGAGCGATATCGACTGCATAGGTTGTGGCTTTTTGACTTCTACTACTTCCTCTACTGCTACCACCTCTGCTGCTTCCGCAATTGGCTTCCTTCCCGCATGCTGAAGTTGTCGGTTGGCACCATTAATCTCCATATACACATTGCCTGTGTTCCAGTTGACCTACGAATTGTGCCGGTATAAGTGCAGGAATGTATCTCCACAAGCACCGCTTCATGCGCACTTGCGTTGCGAAGATCCTCCATCGCGGCGTTGAGTTGTAAGAGCTGGTGGTTGTTGATCCCCTTGAGTACTGAGGTCTGGTTTACCAATTCCTCGTTGATCCGCGCCTGTCGTCCAGTGCCACCTGTCGTCCCTCCTGTCATCGTCAAGGCCATTGGTAAGGATAGCTGGTTGTCACCGTTAGGTCCGTGACCGGATTGGTTGACGAGGCCATAGGAGTCGCTCAAACTGCCGCATAGCTTGCCCCACCAGTATTCGCTGTTACTTCAGAGTTTGCGTGGATCGGCATGTTCTACTCCTCAATCACCGAAGTTATCACCGAAGACCTGCTGCTAGTTGTCGGTTGCACTTGCTTGCCTCACATCGTAATCGCGAAGTCTGCAAAGTCTTGACGTGTGAGATGCAATGACGACTTGTGCCAAGTAGTCCTCCACATGGGTAAAGTTGTCGGATGCCCCTCCAACACCGCTACGCTCAGATACCAAGTGTTATCCCGAATGGAGCATGGATGGTGAACAGGTAGAATTTGTGATGCAATATATGATGTAGAGCTTGGGGCACTTAAGCAATTTACAATTAGCAGTAAGTGTACTTCGATGAAAAGTGTCGAAATCGTCGAAAATACACATGCAAGTGTTGAGATACGAATGAGGCATGGTCAGGGTCGTTGGGTCGACTATCGAGCGACGCGTGCGGAGTTGCAACGCGAGTGGTTGGGTTCAAGAAGGTCCTCCAAGAAGTTGGGGGTCTTCGAGAATCGATGATGAAGATACGACGAGATGCATCTTTGTAAATCCTGATGCGTCTCGATGCATCAAGAATGTGACCAAAACGCAGTGTACTTCTGCTCATAGGTTCGCGAGAGTGGTTGAAGCTGTCGGAAGGTTCGGGAATATCCATTGAGGGCGAGGCAGTTGGCAAGCTTTCACTGGACCGTCAAAGTGATTATCGCGGTCTTCACGACGCGATGGGCTGTTTGTGTACTAAGAGAAATGCACACTTGGAAAGATTAGGGACCCGAGTATATCTGGTACGTAAAAAAAGGGCTTTTAGGGCGTGTGAGAGATTGCCAAGAAGATTTCTAGCTTTATTACTGCTGATGTGGCGACACAGACCAGTCAACTAGTGCACTACCAAGCAAGCAGGTGCAAGAAACAGAGATGACAAGTGACAATCACTCGGCGTAAATACTTGCCGCGGCGCATGGCGGGTGACGCAAATGACAATGTCAGTTTGTCATAAAACCGGACAAAAACCCCTGTTTTCCTTGTAACTGTGTGCATAAGCATCCAAATGCAACACCACCTGAACCTAGAGATGCAAAATTTTGAGCCGGACGCTACAACTGCGCACAGGGTTGGCACCGATCAATGAACACACAATGCAAAACATGCAAATCGGGCTCAAGACCCAATACACCGACGAAACTCTAGTGACTACAAAAAAAACTACAGAGCACCCTAGGAAGCACCTGAGACGCCATGGTAGCTGTCAAGCAGCTGGGGGTGGGTCAAGCCACCACCGTCTGTCCCCCGACGCCAGATGGGCCGGCATCAAGCATCTACACGAGCATAGACACGGCCGAGTGGTGACAACAAGCTTTACAAATAGACGAAAATGACTCACATCACAACACTCCCCCATGATGCCATGGTACGCATGTCCATACATGTGCAGAACTGACACAGTGCGCAACAAGATGTTCGACAGTCCATAATCACACACCCCACTCTCAGCCACTCTCAAGCAATGGGCGAAGCCCAACAGAACCATGAAATTTTTGCGCGCTAGTGCCATGGTCAGGAAGTCAGCCCGTTGAATGTCAATGCTGACCCAGATGACACATATCATCTGTCGCTCCACACAAACGAGCACCAAATAATGCTCAATAGAATTGTGCTTTGTATGCGCATGATACATACCAGAGTTTTGTGCAATGGTAAGAGCACTCTGGTTGTCACAATGCATAACAAGGCAAGGCACAGACTGCCACAACTCACGGAATAGACGATGCACCCACACTTCCTCAGCAGCCCCAGCTCCAAGCGCAACATACACAGCCTCAAATGAGGTACGTGTGATACATCACTGGTTGCCGCTGCAATACGACACAACGGTGCTACCCATTAGGAACAGGTAGCTTGGCTGACTGCAACCATGAGGGCTCCACACCCAGTCACTCTCCGTGTAGCCATTGAAAATCGTTGAACACTAGTGTTGAAAGCATAGTCTGAGGAACGTTGTGGAGACCATGTATTACACCATCTCACACTCATGTGAAGGGCTCTCATCCAAGGACACTGTGAAAACTGTGCAAGGAGGTTGACAGCGAAGGCAGTGTCAGGTCTTATGGTAGTAGTTATGTACATCAAAGAGCTAATCAGGCGCAAGTACAGGATCACGTCCACTGTCTCCCCCACCTAACGGGTTGATGTGATAAGGATGTGTTAGCTACTGAGCTAACCACCCCTGGCTAATAATCCGTGAAACCAAAAAACCTCACGAAGGTTTTTACACCTTCTTCCTGAGTTGGCATGTGTCATGCACCACAAAGTTAATCAAGCATACAATTCACCTTCAAGAGTACTAACGCCTTAGCATTACATCTCAAGAAGAGCTCAAGATGTCAATACGCAAGAGAGCATCAACCAAAGCTAAATTGATCAATATGCAAGACAAGTCCTTTTATAGTTGGCTGTCGAGTCCTAGAACTCAAAAGCACATTCCTGTGAAGAGGCTTGACATAGCCACATCACCAATATGCTTGTGCTGTGGGCTTGAAACATAAGCATCCTAGTGTCAATGTGACAAACCAACCATGTAGCTTCCAGGAAGCTACATATTTTCTTTCTCGGAAGCTTCCATAACAACCAAGATGTGTATGGAGCCAGGATCAAACTCATGACCACTCACTTGGCCAAAAAAAAAAAGGTCAAGTTAACCTCTCACCCACATGGTGTACTCACAGGTCATATCCCACAAGACATTGAGCACAGTTGAGTCACACCACAATGGATCAATGGATTACACCTCCATAAGGGGCAGAACATGCCTGATCCATCGTACACCATTGAAGAAAGGGAATAAAGTTCAATGAATCTCTCCCTTGCACCTTGCCTCAATGACCATCATCATTCGTCATCACTTGCGTTGACCATGCCGATGCCTTGCCTGCCTGCCTGGTGGAGATCATTGTCCAGTGGCTGTGTAAGCATGTCAGCCTGGTTCAGCTTGGTATCAACATACTCAATCTCCACTCTCCTTGTAAACCAAGTCGTGAGCATAGTGGTAGCAGATGTCAATGTGCTTTATGCGCCTAGACAGGACTGGGTTCTTGGACATGTCAACCGCGTTCATCTTGTCAATCTTGATAACACTTCACCGTCTCCTTTGCATGTGGTGCCTTCATCTCAGATACCAAGCTCTGTAGCCACTGCATCTCTTTAGACACCTCAGCCAAGGCAATGTACTCAACTTCAGCTGTTGACAGAGAGAAACATTCCTTCTTGCGTCTCGCCCAACTGACTGCACCTCCATTCAGCATACACACAAAGCCGGAATTAGATTTCATGTCATCGATATTCCCTCCCCAATCAGCTTTGGTGTAGCACATGAGACGGAGTGACGCGGATCCAGCAATGCCTCCAAACTGGAGCCCCACGTGCCGCACCCTCTGAAGGTAGCGCATGATGCGCTTCATAGCCTGCCAGTAATATGGACTAGGATTGGCCACAAACTGGCTCACCTGCCTAACAACATGAGCTATATCTGGTCGGGTGGCGACCATGGCATACATCAGACCGCCCACTGCACACCAATATCAGAAGCCCAACATGTCAGTTTTCTCCACTTTGCTAGATGGGGACATGGAGGTGGAGAGCTTGCACTCTGAGCTCATGGGTGTGCTGGGAGGCTTAGAATCTGCCATGGTGTGTCATTTGAGGATGGATTCAATGTATTTGTCTTGTTCAGGCTGATGGTACCTGCTGCTCTGTCACGCTTGATGAAAATTCCAAGACAAAAGTCAAGAGGACCCATGTCCTTCATCTCGAATGTGCTACTCAGCTGCCCCTTGAGATCGTGTAGCAGTTGCATTGAAGAAGAGCATAGAATCAGGTCCTCCACATACAAGGCGACCAACATAGTCCCTTTCTTGTTCTCGTGCACGTACATGCTGGGGTCGTTTTCATAGGCCATGAATGTATCCATCTCCTGGTACCAAAGTCTTGGCCCTTGTTTTAGCCCATAGTGCCTTCACTAATATGCACACCTTGTCCTCGGGAGCATTAACCCCCTCCGGAACCTCCATCAATACCTCCTTGCCATCCATCTGGTGGACCTCCATGTTCTTGGCAGCAGCAATGGCGAGCATTGACCAAATGGAGGCAAATGTCACAACTGGAGCAAAGGTCTCATTGTATTCTACGCTAGGTCATTGAGAGAACACCTTTTGTACCACCTGTGCTTTGTACTTGTCCTCCTTTCCCTTAACCACCTACCCTTCCAGCTGCTCTACGTACACATCCTCCACAAGGTCACCTTGAAAAAATGCACATTACACATCCATTTGGTGCACCTCCCAGTCCATAGCAGCAACAAGAGAGAGGATTGCTCGGATAGATGGGAACTTTGTAACAGGTGTGAATGTCTCAATGCAATCCATACCCTTAGTTTGCACACATCCCTTTGTGACCAGTTGTGCTTCGTACCTGAGCACCTTTCCATGTGCACCACGCTTGCACCGGAAGATCCACCGGCACCCAATCACTTAGTGCGATGTGGAGCTTCATTGAGGGTCCACGTGCCATTATTCATGAGTGCACCATACTCCTCGTCTGTTGCGGTATGCGAATATGACTGCGCATTAATTTGGTGAAGGTGGTTGGGTCATCGGTGTGAGTGCAAAAGAGGAGCTCGAGGTCACAGGACTCCGTTGGTCGTGGAGCCATGCACAGGTTCAGTCACTTCCCTTGCTCCACCTACTTCTTCAGAAGCCTCTTGGACCGCTATAGCTGCTCCCCACTGTCCTTGGTACCTTTGCTGAGGCATGCAGAAATCTGGAAGCTGCTGTGCATTGCTTTGTTTCTTTTCTTCATCAGATTCAGCAGCTGGCTCCTTCTCCTTCTCAGCTCCCTCCACGTCCGTTTCATCACCGCTATAGTTTCCATCCTTTGTACCGCCCTCTTCTACTACCGGTTCTTCTCCCACCTCTTGCACAAGTGCGGGAGCAAGTGGAACTGCCGACATAGGGCTCCGAGTCAAGCCCTTCACATCCTCTTGAAATACCACGTCACGGCTACAGATGATCTTACTTGTAGAAAGATTGTAGAGGTGGTATCCCATGGTGTTGTAGCCAAGGAAGGCTGACTTCTTTGACTTGGCTTCTAGCTGGCTACGGCTGCTGGTAGGCACGTGCACAAATACACCACACCCAAAAACTTTCACGTGCATCACTTTTGGCTTGCGCCCCATCCATGCCTCTTTCAGTGACATCAACGGCACGACGTGCGTAGGGCTTTAGTTTCTTAGGTGCGCGGCAATGTTGACTTCTTCAGCCCAAAAGGTAAGCGAGAGCTCCGTGTCTTGGAGCATGCTACAAAAACGCTCCTTGAGCATGGGATTCACACGTTCAGCCATGCCGTTCAACTGTGGTGTTCAAGGTGGAGTGACCTCGTGCCGGTTTCTGCAACGGTTGAGGCAGTTGCGGAAGTTGTTGGACATGTACTCTCCTCCCTCGTCAGTGCAAAGTACCTTCAATTGCCTGCCACTCTCATTCTGTGAAGAAGAAATCCAAACCTTGAAAGCACAAAAAACATAATCGATTCCAGTAGGAAAGTACACCCACGTCCTCCTCGACTTCCCATTGATGAACATGACAAAGAACAAATTTCTGGTCAAGGACTATGATGGCATGGGACCGCACAAATAAGAGTGAATGAGAGAAGCTTAGCTCACCCTCTCCCTTCCCCTGAGAAAAAAGAGTGGGCTTGTTCCATTCAATGCAACTCTCACAAGCCAATTCACTAGGTTGCTTTACCCCTTGAGCTCCAGACCGCGGACCATCTGCTGCATGGAGATGATGGTGCCAAAGCCGAGGTGACCAAGCCGGCAGTGCCACAGACCAATGCCATGTTTTCCCTCCTCTGCTGCCAATGCTGCGCCAGATTCCTTCTCCAACACCACATAAACATGGTAAAGACCATCCTCCTTGTCTGCTTTTCAGGCACATGGCCCGCACGAGCAGAGATGGTGCAGCCACCATTCTCATTGCAAACCTGCATGCCTTCATTAATGAAAGGGGAAAAAGAGAGGAGGTTAGTTGCCAGCCGCGGAACATAGAGAATTCCATTCACATGAAATTTCACATGCTTTCCCTCAACGGAAGTACAAAAGACAATCTCACCCTCTCCAACCGACATTTGAACATGATTGTCCCCCAAGTACATCTAATGAGGTTCAATTACGGTGTAGAAGATGAACAACTCTTGGCGACACGTCATGTGGCACGTTGCTCCCAAGTCGATGATCCAGAACAAGTTGGTGTTGTCACAGACGTGTAGGACCCTGATGGTGGTCACAAATCCACTCTCCCAATCTAGAGCATCTGCGGAATTGTCCGACTGCTTTCATATTCCCACTCCAGCTGCAAGGTCCGCCTTCTTCTTTGACATTTGCGAGCCCAATGGCTTATCTTGCAATAGTGGCAGTTTTCTTTCTTCTTCCTTCCTCTAACGTTCTCCTTGGTTGGTGTAGCACCACGCTCGTAACCAGTCCGTTTCCTCCCGCATCTCCCTTGCGACACTCCTCAAATAGGCATTCCTCCACATCATTGAGCAAGACCTTGTTGCCACGCTGGTCCTTGGCAACAATTAGAGGATTGTAGCTAGTAGGAAGGCCATAGAGGATTATTAGAATGATCACACATTCCTTGAAAGGTCTCTCAATCGCAGCGAGCTTGTTAGAGTGAGACTTCACCATGCTGATATAGTCAACCATGGATCCGGACTCATCCATCTTTATAGTGTGAAAGTAGCAAAGTAGCTGCATGTTCATGAGGATTAACTTGGAATCATAAGTGGACTCAAGCCTTTTTCCAAGCCTCTTTTGGCATGAGGACGCCACGAGCAAGGAGTTGTTACAGTCTGATGAGGTAGAGGTAGATGATGGTGAGAGTGCAGTTATGCTTTTCGCGGTAGGTACATGCCTCATCAGGAGAGAGAGAACCTCCAGCTGGTTCCTTCTCCTTCTCATTCACCTTGCTCCAAAGGTCCTTCACCATCAGCACCATCTTCATGTTGTGGCTTCAGTTGAAAGTATTCTTGCCTTCAAACTTGACGATGTTGACGTCGGCCACCACAAAAGTGGATGTCGCCATGGTAGGACAATGTTGAGCCCACAAAAGACTCTCTCATACAGGAGGGTACAATAACATCCTCAAGGATGAAGCAAATCATTGTTCTAGCTCTGATATCACTGTTGCAAACTGGGACTGCCCTCAGGGAGGTGATCACACTCACTAAGAACGGCCTAGGCAGAACCAACTGTATGTGAGAGGGAGTTGCATGTTACCCAGGCAGAAGTTATGAACGTGAATGTAGGAATTCAAAGAACAGGTTGTCTGATTTGACTTGAGTGGAAAAGTACATAATTACAGCTTTATAACAAGCTCTTGTATGCCTCATTTTGCCAAGGGAGCCCCGAGATACAATCTGCTAAAATTGGCCCTCTAGCACAATCTCCTCGCCTATCAGGATGAGCGGTGGTCACATTGTCATGCAAGAGAATTATGTGCCCTTCGACCGGAACGACCAATAATCCAAGCAAAGTCATCCAATGGAGTCCTCTGAAGGTCTTCCCACCGCCTTTTCTCCATGAAGGCTGCCCTATGCCGTCCTGGTCAATAGAATTGGTCGTCTTTGGTGTTCAATGTGCTCTAGTCATCACTTTAACCGGACCCAAGATCTCCAAAGCTTGGAAATCCATAAATAACTCAAACGGACTCCACATTGAGTTTTGCAAAGTGTGTTACATTTTGTGAAAAATCCTATATGCAGTTGTAGTTCCAGATGACTTTCATCGATCAACCATTTTTTTTCTATGTATGGCACTCGTATGCATCACTTAAGGGCACCCAAGAAAGTCAACTGTTTGGAAGGGACGCCACATAAGCATGCCCAACTTAAAATGTTAGTAGTGGACTGTCTATCTTTTAAAAAAATTGCTCTCACTAGAAAAATAGGTTTATGGGTGTTTTGCGAGCAGGAGTATGAAGGATCTCCTATCATTCAAGTTTCAACTAGGACAAGACTGGGACCGGACTGAATGGTAGGTGCAACACACACTGTGTGCATACGTGCTCGGCAAATTTGGAGCTTGGATGTCACGGAAGAAAACTGATTCATGAGGGAGGCGAACAGCAGACGATTAGGATTTTTTTTTATGTCAAGTCGTCCTTCTTTGTAGTCCACCCTTTCCTCCTCGGCCTCGTGATTTTTCCCTCCAGCTCAATTCCTTGTAGTCCCCCACCTGGTCCTTGTCCTTTTCTTCAACATTGGCCCGGTCCTAATCTTCTTAGTCCACGTCCTTGTTCTAGTCCTCATCCTCCTCCTTGAAAAAAGGGTCGAGAAGATAATGAAGCATACGAGTCCAAGGGAGAGGACAAAGGCGACAACAAGAAGAATGACGCAAACGAGACAATTGTTTTGGTCCAATGGTCGTAAACAGACGATGACTACAAGCGCGCGAAGGAGTGAAGGCACAAAGAAGGGGGGGAAATCTGCTTCACTCATGAAGGCCAAGGAAGGACGAGTGTGAGTGTACTTGGGCGTTCACCCTTTTCTCATTTCCCTTTCCTCTTGTTTTCTCACCCATTTTTCTCTTTGCCCCATAGTCCTCTAGCTGCATTGTCCTTGGCCTTTCCCACATCATGTTGTGATTTGTGACGTTCCTGTCGACCTGTACAGTTTATTGTGACCACTCGGCCGTGTCCATGCTCATGCAGATCCCTGATGCGGACCCAGGTGGCACCGGGGTGTCGTCTAGTGGTGGACTACCTGCTCGAAGCTGATCGACGGTCGCCCCAGAGTCCTGGATGCTGTTTGGGACCTTCTGCAGTTTTTCTGCAGCTTGTAAGATTTTCTTGGTGAACTGGCCGTGGGCCAGATTTGCATGTCTTTGCATTGTGTGTCCACTGTTTTTTGCCGGATGCATGCATGTGACCAGTCATAGTGTCCGGCTTGAGATTCTGCATGTGTAGGTTCAGACGGCGCAGCGTTCTGACTTGTCCACGCTGAGTTACGGCCAAAACAATGGTTTTGGGCCGGTTTTCGGACAGACCTTGCACTGCCGCGTGCGACACCCGCCGTGCGCCGCGGCAGGTACTTATGCCATGGTCCTGTCATTTTTCATTTCTCTCTGCAGATGCTATTTGAAGCATTCTGACACTTTGCCTTGGGTCCCCTAGCCAGACCCTTACCGTTGTGTGCACGACTTGTGACTGTCGTCACCGTCTGACCATGCACTGACGCCTAGTCAGCGGCAATATCGCTAGGAAGCTTCCACGCATTTTCTCATGGTATCAGAGCAACAAGAATCCTCTCACTGAGGTGCGCTACAGAGACGCAGCACCGGCAGCAGCAGTGAGAGTCACCGCCGCCGACGTATCCTGGGACTTGTTGCAGCCATTTTTCAACAACGACATCATCACTCTGTCCCCACAACCACATCGGGTGAGCTTTGGCATTTACTAGCTCATGCAGCAGCAGCAGCAGCAGCAGAAGCACCACTGGGTGGCAGCAGCAGCCAGGTCTGGCTGCCAGCCTGTACACACACAAAAAAAGGAAGGAGTATCAGCTCGCAACAGCAGCTTGCGGCGGCGGCTGAGAGCACTGATAGCGTGCAGTGGCAGCAGCAGCTCACAGCAGCGGCGGCTTCAGCAGCCGCGAGCAGCAACAACAACGCGGCAGCAGCAGCGGAAGCAGCAGCATTGCAGCAGAAACATCGCAGTAGCAGCATTGTAGCTAATGTAGCGAGTGCAACGCAGCAACAATAGCGGAAGCAACAGCAATGCAAGAGCAGCATTGCAGCAATGCATCTGCAGCATTGCACTTGCTACGTAGTTTCTGCTGTGCAAAAACTAGGCAACACTACGCAGGGTTGCGTGGCACTACGCTGGCCTGCGTAGCCCCTGTGCAGCTTCGAGCAAGGGGTGACGAGGTCACCCCCAACCGTCACGCGGAGTTCGCGTGACCTTCCAAAAAACAAATCGTTGGCGTAAAAAATTCTAGCAAAAGAAATGCTAGCGCTTTTTCGCTGGCGCAAGAAACGTTGACGTCATCATCAGCTCTGCTGACGTCAGCAGTTTTGGGGTCAAAACGTCAATTTTTTAACATTTTAACTCCTTGAGAAATGCTGTCGGTTTCTCGTTCGGAGCATTTTTTACGTTCGGCCCCATATTGAGCGCTGACATGGCTCCGACCGGTGACAAGAGCAAAGGACCATGAGATCCTTGTTCCTCCTCCTCCAAGGTCATGAGCCCACGCTCGTAGGCCATTGCGGACCTGCGGGGTCAGCAGGATGAGATACGTCGCCTACAGCAGCATCAGACCAACGCCATCCGCACGCTCACTAATCTTCTTCAGAGTGAGTCCATGGCCCCACAACACACCTTTGGGGGAGTCGGCGGTGTCACACCTTCTGGATAGCAGTCAGCATCTACACCAAGGAGAGCGGCAGGACAGGACCCGCCACTTCTTGATCCTTTGGAGGAGGACCCTGATATGCCAGGCATGGACGATGACACTCCCGAGAGGGAGATTCGCGTACTTTAGGAGCATCTTCGCCAGCTGTAGACGCGTTCCGGTTCCCCGTTCCCGGAGATCCGATCTTCGCCTAAGACATACCTCGGCAACTTTCGTCGTCCCGATGTCTTCCCCATCCCTCGTCTTTCCCATCTTGTAGTTGCTCTCCCTACGGAGCGGCAACCTAAGGACTTTGAGACATCGCCCACACGATATGTCAGTGAGGACGGCTTTGACTACTGGGAGACTCTTTTCTAGGTCTGGGCCACTTCAGAGGGATTTTGGCCCTACTACCACAGTCAGTTCTAGGTTACGGACTGTGCTCAGGTGTTCACAATGGCTTGGGCAATGCGCAGACTTCTTTACGCCATGCCTCGCGAGACTGTCGTGGACTTCTGCCCTTTCCTTAGGGAGGCCGTCACAGGCATGGGTACTGATCCACGTCGGGGCTGGGAGCTGGCATTGTCCCTGCTTGCTGCAGAGACGCACGCCACCTGCCCGGCTCACATACGCGCCTCGCACTCCCTTCGTCAGGGACCTGCCGAGCCTACAGCCACTTACTGGTGACGGGCCATGCGCATCTACACGCACCTTGGGATCACAGGAGGTACACAGCTGTGGGCGCTTCGCATGCTCATGGTCGGAGTCTGTCTTGAGCATGCCGACATCTTCGCGAGATACAGCGATGTCTCGCTGGAGCCTTTCTCCACCTCCCTTCAGCTTCTTCATTGGGCGCATCAGCTTTTTGTCCAGGTGACATCCTCTTGTGAGGCAGCCGTCGCCCACCAGGAGAGTTCACTTGCTGCTCCGGTCATTGCATCACCACCGACGCCTCTCTCGTAGTTCACTTCTCCATCCTCTGGTACACCCTCCTCTTCCCATTCCACCCCAGCTACCTCGACTCAAACGCAGGGTGTGGCAGCAGCAGCACATGGGAAGAAGAGCAGAAAGAAGCATGGCTCGGGCCAGCAGCAGTCACCGCAGCAGCAGCCACTGCAGCAGCAGTCATCAGGTGGTAGCGGTGGACGCCCTATTCACTGCTACAACTGTGGAGGCGCTCACCGCTACACCAAGTGCCAGTAGTGGCTTGACTGGACGCGTATCACTTGCGGTCTTCAAGCGGCACACGCATAGCGGTTTGCGCCGAGCAGCACAGCCTGTGGTCACGCGACGACCACGACCGCAGCAGCCCGCTTCCCCACCGGCGAGCAGCAGAGACCCAACCCCCGGTGACCGCACCATCGCCGAGCTCCGTCAGCTCCTGGCTCTTTGCTCTCAAGGAGGTTTGAGTGTGTCATCACAGCCGGGTGGTTCACAGACTGTTTATCCGTTTGTTCTCGTCTCTCGTGATGACTTGTGTGGGAGAGCACAACTCGTATGTGATGATGATGGACCTGACAGTATAGATTGGAAATCTGAGTCTCACCTGTGCGCCCTTCGTCGTTCTCCCTCCTCTATTGCCGAGCGCCTGTTTGCAGCCGAGTGTTCCATTGTCCGTTGCACCGTGACGTCCTCCAGTCGTGATTTGTGTGGTACTTGAATCATCGATTCTGGTGCCACTAACCACATGACATGTCGTTGTAGTGACTTCGTTGTCCTCGGTCTTGTGGCGTGTATTCATTCCATTTGGAGAGGCTCTGGTCAGTCCTTGCCAGTCCACGGTGTTGGGGTTGTGTGCTTCTATGGTCTGTCTGGCCCCTTATATCTCTCTGACGTGCTTTTTGTGCCTGACCTTGAGCTCAACTTGCTCTCTGTGCGTGCCCGTACTTTGATGGGACTCTCTGTGGAGCACATTGCCGACTCCGCGATAGTGACTGCTCTTGATACTCGCACTATTGTTCTTTGTGCCTCTGTTGTGGATGATCTGTATCGTGTTCCTCGGATCTCTTCTTCTCCTTGCTCCCCTTCCCCTCCTGCACGTGTGTTTGTCACTTGTGTCTTGCCTGCTGAGAACCAGTGCCTGTTGCATCGACGTTTGTGTCATGTGGGCTCCGACACTGTGTCGAAGATCATTAGGACACAGCCCGGCCTAGGTCTTGACGCGGCCCCTTTCGAGAAGCCGCCCAAGACTGATTGTCTGTTCTGCGCTCAGGGTAAGATGCATCGCTGTACCTACCCCAACTCCTATTCTCGAGTCCTTCGCCCCCTCGAGCTGGTCCATTCAGACCTTCTCGATCCTCTCCCTGTCGAGTCCTTATCCGATCGAGGCCGATATGTCCTGATCTTGACCGATGACTTCACCCGGATGCAGTGGGTCTATAGCCTGCGCCAGAAGAGTGATGCCGCTCTTGCGGTTTGTCTCTGGCTAGTGATGGCCGAGCGTCAGTCTCGACACTCACTACATACCTTCCAATCGGACCGCGGCGGCAAGTTTCTCGGCAAAATGGACAGTTTCTTTGCCGAGCGTGGGATTTTTCACCAGGTCTCTGCTCCTGCCACCCCTCAACGGAACATGTCTCTAAGCGCTGGAACTGCACCATGGAGGATGCAGTTCGTGCTATGCGGTCTGAGTGCGGTCTCCCGGAATCCTTTACCTTCAAAGGATTCGCCTACATGACGTGGGTCTGGAACTGCCTCCCGTACGGTCCTCTTCCGGACCACGTTACACTGTATAAGCTCTGGTTTGGCCACCGTGCCGATCTGCGTCTTGCTCGTGTATGGGGCTAAGTGACTTCTGTATGGTACACGGAGGGTTAGTGGGGGTCCAAGGCCTCTCCGCGGGGTCGCTTGTGTGCCTTCATCAGTATCTCATCGCGGTCGAAGGCCTGGCATTTTTGGGACCCCGCCCGTTGTCGCATTGTTGAGTCCCGCGACGCGCTCTTCTTTGAGTCTCTCACCTACTACGATCTGACCTCGATTATGTTGATGTCTGTCACCCACGTTCCTATGTGTGAGGTTTCTCGACGGATGGGGGAGTCTGAGCCTACGAGCACCTCTTGTCTGGCTGATGTGTCCGTTTGAGCCCCCTCCACTTCTCGGTCTCCGGCTCTTGATGACCCCGCGATCATCGATGGCGGCCGAGAGACCTCTCCCGTCCAGCATGTCTCCTCTCCTACACCCTCCTGCCCCACAAACACCCATGATGCTGTCCCTCTGTCCACCGGTACTCTTGTCTCTGTGGGCGGTCCTGCTGCCACTCCCAGTCCCGCATCTCCCATCCATTCACCACCCTCTCCTCCCACTGCATCAGCTGCCCCTATGCCTCAGTGATCATCGGATGTGGTCGTGCCTGTCTTTGAGACTGCGGTCAGCCCTTCCAGCCCAGGCTACTCGCGTGAGTCCGGTGGTCGTCTTGGACCGTTGGGCTCCGAAGCCCAGGGAGTGTCACGTCCCACACCCAGGCGCTCCACTCGCAACGTTGCAAGTGGCAATCCCGACGCAAAGGCCCTCGGCTTGAGTGTCCGTACAGATCACACACAGGTACAAGCAGTGTGTCGTGTAGGGCATGATCTCCTCACTCACGAGTTTCGTACCGCTTGTGATGCAGCAGCTGACCTTGTGGTTGGCAGGCCTGGTTCTGAGGCGTGTGCACTCGCCACACAAAGCTCTCCCTCGTTGGCGCCTGATCCGGGCACACTGAGGGATGCCCTCTCATCTGAGGATGCTGATGCCTGGCATGCCGCCTCTGAGGATGAGCTTTGTGCCATCCGAGAGCACGGAGTTTACAAGCTAGTCGACCTTCCACCTAGGAGGAAGGCGATTCAGGTCAAGTGGGTCTTTTGCAAGAAGGTGAAGCCGGATGGCTCACTGGAACGCCACAAGGCTCCCTTGGTCGTCAAGGGATACTCTCAGATTGAGGGCGTTGATTACATTGACACCTTTGCCCCTGTCGGTCGCATGACCTCAACTCACGTTCTGTTTGGTGTGGTGGCCCAACATGACTGGGAACTGCACCAGATGGATGTGAACAATGCGTTCCTCCATGGCTCTCTGGATGAGGAGATTTACGTGGCCCAGCCACCAGGCTTTGAAGATGGTGACAAGGTCTGGCGCTTGCGCAACTCCTTATACGGACTCAAACAATCTCCTCGGTGCTAGAATTGTGAGATCACAGGCACTCTGACTCGTGCGGGATATGTATAGAACGAGGTAGATCCCTCTCTTTTCATCCGACAGGCGCTTGAGCGGTTCACTGCCATCATGGTCATTGTGGACGATCTCTTGATCGCGTCTCCCTCCATGGAGGCCGTGAAGGAGGCCAAGGCGGTCCTCCAGACTGCGTATAGGATGAAGGACCTTGGTCCTGCAGCGGTGTTTCTTGGCATGGAGATTGTACAAGCTGCAGACGCCGGATGCTTTTGTTGCATCAGGCCCGATACGCACGCATTGTGGGGGAGCACTTCAGTGTCCTCCTTGGTGCAGTGCCAACTGCCTCCACACCTCTCACACCTGATGGGCAGGATGCCCTGAAGGTGGACGATCCCACACAACTGGGGGAGACAATGGATGTGACCTTGTACCTTCGCCTCATCGGATCTCTGATGTACCTGGCCACTACCACACGCCTCGACATCACTTTTGCCGTCAACCTCCTTGCACTGTTTCTGCAGGCTCCACATGCTAGAGCCCTCCAGGCGGTTGTGCTATTGGTGCGGTACGTGGTTTCCATGCCGTACCTCGGACTCTGATTTTTTCGGCAGTGTTTGGTGGTTCTTGGCGGTTACACCGACAACGTCTGGGCCTTGAGCCTGGATGGACACAGTCGCACCGACTACGTGTTCCTGCTCGGTGGTACCGTTGTGTCCTGGCACAGTGAGAAGCAGGGCTGCATCGCACGTAGCTTGTCGGAGGCAGAGTATGTTGCTCTGGGTGTAGGGGCTGCTGAGGTAGTGTAGCTGCAGCGCCTGTTCCTTGAGTTGGGTCAGTCAGTGCCCCCCATTGTGCTTCGTTGTGACAACCAGAGTGCTCTTGCCATTGCGGAGATCTCTGGTGTCTTTCATTCTCGCACAAAGCACATTGCGGTTGAGCATCACTTCGTGCGTGATCTAGTGGAGCGACACGTGATCTCCGTCATATGGGTCGGCACTGACATGCAGCGTGCTGACTTCTTGACGAAGGCACTAGTGCGCGGGAAGTTTCTTGAGGCCATTCGTTCCGTTGGGCTTCGCCCCTTGCCTGAAAGTTGTTGAGTACGGGGTGTGTCTGTGTCTGTTTCATGACTGTTTTTGCACTCGTTGTTGCACTCGTTTCATTGCTGCACGTGTATGGTCATGCGTACCATCGGGTCATGGGGGAGTGTTGTGATTTGTGATGTTCGTGTGGACTTGTACAGTTTATTGTGACCACTCAGCCGTGACCATGCTCGTGCAAATCCCTGATGCGGATCCAGGTGGCACCGTGGCGTCGTTTGGTGGTGGAATACCTGCTCGGAGCTGATTGACGGTCGCCCCAGAGTCCTGGATGCTGTTTGGGGCCTTTTGCAGTTTTTCTGCAGCTTGTAAGATTTTCTTGGTGGACTGGCCGTGGGCCCGATTTTCATGTCTTTGCATTGTGTGTCCACCGTTTTTTGCCGGATGCATGCATGTGACCAGTCATAGTGTCCGGCTTGAGATTCTGCATGTGTAGATTCAGACGGCGTAGCGTTCTGGCTTGTCCACGCTGAGTTACGGCCAAAACAGTGGTTTTGGGCCGGTTTTAGGACAGACCTTGCACTGCCGCGTGCGACACCCGCCGTGCGCTGCGGCAGGTACTTATGTCATGGTCCTGTTATTTGTCATTTCTCTCTGCAAATGCTATTTGAATCTTTCCGACACTTTGCCTTGTGTCCCCTAGCCAGACCCTTACCGTTGTGTGCACGACTTGTGACTGTCGTCACCGTCTGACCAGGCACTGACGCCAAGTCAGCGGCAATATCGCTAGGAAGCTTCCACGCATTTTCTCAGACCTCCCCCCACCGTCCCTCGTCCCTAACCCATCTTGTCCTTTTTTCCCCAAGGATCCCATCCAAGGAAAAAGGCCACAAAGAAATTGCCGTGAATTAGACGACCGTCAATTCAGAGTAAGGGTCTTCTTTTGATTTGGCTTGAAGTAGAGGGTGTTGTTCATGTTCCAAATGAAAGCCAACAAAGCATTCGTAGTGACAAGGCCAGGTTGGCCCTCCCATCTTGCAAAGGAAAGGAAGAGGATGGCGGCCACCCCTCGTCAAAGTGGCGACTTGCTAGTGGCTAGTCACTTTCAGGCCGACAGCCAGCTGGCGGCTGGCAGGCTAGGTGGCTGGCAGCCGTTCAGGAAAACAGTCTTTCACCTGCCGGCCAACCACCAGCTACCAATTGAGCTGGTGGCTCAATCGGTGGCCAAGTGGCCATGAGAGCCTTGAGGGAAAATCCAGTGGCCTCACACCCTCACCCTGCATCATCCCTCCTTTTTGTGAGGATGAGCAAGGTTAGGGGAGACTGTAGGCAAGAGAGAAAAACTAAGTCCGAGTGGGATTGCCAAATGTTCCTTGCACGCAAAGATCTGTGCTGTCGCGTCGTTAAGATTAGTCAGTTTGTGATTAGCTCCAAAATCACTTTCTGCAGACAGAAACTGGTGTGAAATCATGAGTTTGAGGAGTTACCACCCTCATTTGCGGCTTCCGACGACAACTTTTGTACATGAGCTACAGCCACAACCATTATAGTGGTTTTCAGAGCAGGATGACCCCCCCGACAAACTCCGCATGGTTCTACCGGCTACAGTGTAGATAAAGTGATTCTAACCACTGTAGTAGCAGTAGAAATACTAGAGGGGGTTACTAGCTTAAAACATAGCCGACTTGAACACCATAGATTGCACTAAAAAGCTCTTAACAGGCTCCTGTTTTTTCCAACTCAGCCCAGCATCTCCCACTGTCTAGGAAGCACCCTAATTTTTGGTGGGACGGGATGGAGACTGTCCACCTCCAAGTTATCCTTCACTCTCCTCCCTTTACCCCCCCCTCCCCCCCACCCTTCCTCCCCGGCCCTGACATTGGAGCAGGGCGTTGCCTTGGAACAAAGGTGTCCCAATACATGAGAAGGTGCTAAGATCGAGGAAGGAGCCAGCGGGGAGAAGTTTTGAAGGCCTCCCTATTGCAGTGGACCTAAGGGTAATGCCATCAAGAAGGTTCAAGGGACGCCAAGTGAACTCAAGACGAGGCCAAAGAAGATCAGAAGAAAAACAAGAAGATAACAGAGGTGAGGGAGGATTCTGTGGGATTGCTAACTCTAGACTATAGTTGTTCTCCTCCCCTACCCCTGAGTCATCGAACGGTGATCAATCGTCTTGTGATTTGTTTTCATTCAAACTCCAACTTTCCTTTAAAATAGAAACCATGCATGAACACTCCCCATTGCTATACCCGGGTTCTTAGGGTTGCAACTTTGCACAGACACCTGCTGGGCCCCACGGTAGCAAGGGGAGGGGTAAACGTAGACATCTCAGAGCTGCAAAGGACAGTTCTGCAAGGACAGAAACTTAGATGAGTCCGGGAGCTGGAGGGAGTGAAGTGAGAGAGAAGTGAGAGGGGTGAAGGTGACGCGAGAAGTCCGGTGAAGTGGAATCTTGAGCATACCGGTTTCGGCCAAGGTGGGCCTTCGCCAGTGCTCTACTCATCACAACAACATCGAACTGCTCATAAAGGTGAGTCTCGCGTCACATTCAGGGTTTGCAAGAAATAATCCAGGTTCCGAGGTAGGTACCTCGGAACCTGGATTATTTCTTGCAAACCCTGAATGTGACGCGAGACTCACCTTTATGAGCAGTTCGATGTTGTTGTGATGAGTAGAGCACTGGCGAAGGCCCACCTTGGCCGAAACCGGTATGCTCAAGATTCCACTTCACCGGACTTCTCGCGTCACCTTCACCCCTCTCACTTCTCTCTCACTTCACTCCCTCCAGCTCCCGGACTCATCTAAGTTTCTGTCCTTGCAGAAACGTCCTTTGCAGCTCTGAGATGTCTACGTTTACCCCCCCCACGGTAGCAAGGCCCAGCATGGTCCCTTTCAACGCATGCAAATTCCCTGCAAGCCACCCACCAAACAATCACGAACCCATTGGAAACAATTGCAACATACGCCTTTGGTTTCTTGGAGATGTTTTTGTAACTGCTAACAATCCTTAAGCCAATGTCTTGGTATGATGGATAGATAAGACTCATTCTTCCAAGGTAGGGGCGAGCGGGGATTTTGTTTCCATGGCAGGGGCGAATGAGTCTTTTGTTAAGAGGTAGGTGAATGAGGCTTGTTATCGAAGAACAAGGGTACATAAGATTCCTGCACAACCCCATATACCCCTTTGCTTTTACGTAAAGGGTGGAACGTAGGTGTACAGAAACTTGAGGAAGTGGGACAGTTCGGTAATGTGTGATTATCAGTTAGTGTACTTCAGTGATAAGTGTAAGAACTGTAGAGTGCTTTTTCTTTTAGCGAAAACAAGAATGAGGCATTCTCTGGATCTTTTGTGCTCCAACTGAGTGGAACCCACACCTTCATGTCCTGAAAGACTGCTTCAAGAAACTCCCAAGTAGAAGTCAAAGAGTTCTGATAACATCATGTCGCATATTTATAAACTTATTGTACCATTTAGACATCAACCAAAAAAATCAAAACATCAATAACAGTTTACACGAACACCAAAGTTAGTTCTAGAAGATTTTCAAACCTTTCAGAACCTTCAAAAGCATAACAACGGAGTTCGGGATAGCTCAGTAAAAAACCCTCGGTTGAACGGTACAACATTATCCCCCTCATAGCCGTGAAGTCTCCACTCGTTATGATACATAGGCCAATGCCAGCCAAATAAACCGCCGGTGTGTTGATTACCATTTTATAGGTTGTTGTAGGGCTTCCAACTATTATGCAAGATGCCATAGCCCTACCACTTGACGAGACACTTTGTCCCTTTTCAGCATCGCTGGTGTCAAACTATGTCTTCAACATCATACACCGTTCCCTTCTTTGCTTCCATAGGTGTTGGAAGAGGCATGTCTATGTGCAGAAAGTGCTCACCTGGGTCCAGATAGATCTTGATAGGGCTGATGTGGAAGGGGAAGTCATGTTTTCAGATGATATGGTTGAGGAACAATTGCATTATCCCCTTGGCAGTGACCACTGTCCTTGCTGGGATGACGTGTGGTGTCTTTGAGAACCGGCTGACCACTATAGGATTTTGCGCATCACATACTTCAGCTCCAGCTCACGCTGTTCTCTCCACATGCACGTGACCGTTTGTTCTCCACTACTGCTATCTTTGAGGATAATGGCTAAGATTTCTTGATCTGACGTATCAGTGGCTATGAAGTAGCCCACTGTTGGGTCTGGCATTCCCAGTATTGATGTCAAGGTTGGAGTGTTTCTTATTTTTTTTTAATGCTTCTTGTTTGGTATCTCCCTAACTCCACTTGGTATCTTTACAACTGTGATCGGAGAGAAGTGCTGAAACTATTGCATAATCCAGTGTGAATTGATGGTAGTAGTCGCAAGATTCCAAAATTACTTCGACATCCTAGACATTGGTGGATTTTGTCCAATCAGCAACCGCTTCCACCTTTTCAAGTCCATTGTGATTCATTTACTACCAATGATGTGGCCCAAAATCTTGATAAAACAGTGACCCCAAAAACACCTAGAGGCTTTCCATATTGCTTCTCTCATCGGAAAATCTTGAGAGCATTTGGAGCTGTCCTCCGAGGTCCTCTGATGTGCGACTGTACACCGAGATGACATCAAGATAAACGACACAAAATTTGCTACAGCTAGAGAATTCTGTTCATGGGCACCATAAACATGGTTGGAAAAACTGTTGTTCCAAACAGCATAATCGTGAACCCACAGCACACATGGCAAGTGTGGAACACTGTCTTCTTGATGCCCATGTGAAACACACGTATGTCATGCTCCAAGGGAAAATCTTCTCTATTTTTTGTACCTTATCTATTTTTGGTGCAGATTCTTGCGCATTGAAGTTGGGAAAAGAGTCTGTCTTCTCACCAAAGAGAGTAGGGGGTTCTTGATGGTAATGCCGTTCAACGCCCTATAGTCCATGCACATTCACATTTGACAGGCCTTCCCTTTTTTTCTTCTTTTCTTTTTTTTATGTACCAAAGCTGCATGTTGTGAAATGAATGGCCTTGCATAACCCTTGTTGAGTACCTTCTCTATTTTTGGTGCAGATTCTTGCGCATTGAAGTTGGGAGAAGAGTCTGTCTTCTCACCAAAGAGACTAGGGGGTTCTTGATGGTAATGCCGTTCAATGCCCTATAGTCCATGCACATTCACATTTCACAGGCCTTCTTTTCTTTCTTTTTTTTAATGTACCATAGCTGCATGTTGTGAAATGAATGGCCTTGAATAACCCTAGTTAAGAACCTTCTCTATATTTTCCTTAGCTTGGTCAGCTTGTGGTCGCTCATCTGTTAGGTCCCCTTGACCGTCGGTTTGCTGCCAAGCTCCAGGTCCCTTTGGTCATCAACATTGCATTGTAGAGGAATCTTGCAAGGTGGTTTTTTGGGAAAAAACCCTTCAACCACCTTGACGATGGGTGCAAACTCCTTCGGAATGGCTGTAAGGCTGCCAATTATTTTAGCCAATGAAGCTATTTAGCCTTTTGCTTCGGATGTGGTTGTCTTGCTTCCTTCCCGTGGCTCCACGTGGACTAATGACGCATGAGCTCGAAATCATAGGTATCGCTTGGCCACATCCACCTCTCGGCAATCCTGATGGTGTAGATTACTCTACTTATCCAACTAATCTATGGATCAATCCAGTTCTAGAAATCTTACCTTGGATGCTTGCAAGATTTTATGTTTAAAAATGAATCCTGACTGTCCTACTTTTTTCAGTCTTTGAATACAAACTGAATTGGCTTGTAGAATGAAGGGATGCTAGGCTCCTTGGTAGTGTATTTGTTTACAGACATCCCTTGCTTATTTCTCAAACACAACTTGTAAACTAAGTTTTCTCCTGTACAACTATCAGATTCAATTTCATTGAGGTACCTCTGATGCAAGTGATATGAGCTGTCGAGATGGAAAGAAATTCAGCATAGATTCTTTTGAACCAACAGAAGGTTTATACTCACTCTTTCCTTAAGTTACCTCTCAAGTCATCCAGTTCTGATTTTTTTGGTTCAATCTCACTATTGTCGTGTTACCGCACCTGGAAATTTTATATGGAAACTTTCGTTCTCATTGAATCTAGATCTACAACAACTAAGACTTGCTAACGCCGCAATAGAATCCGTGGTTTTCAGGTCTCTAGTCGTTAAGGTCCTGGATCAGGGACTTGCAATGAACGTTGCTGATGATGCACTCCACGAAGATTCTCTCCAGAAGTTACTCATCTATGTAGTAGATTGTGATTCATCAGCGTGGTTCATGGTTTACGTCGTTCTTGTGGTGGAAATTTAAATATTTTTGTTGGTTATGCTGTCACTGCTGATGAGTTTCTGGGACCAACGCATGTGGCCTATCATGTTCTTGTGTCGATGTAGCCATTAGAGCTTGTAAAAGACATCACTTTTCTCATCCAGCTTACCAAAGCAGTCTATAGATGCTTGCATTACATTGTTGAACTAGTCCAGTGGAGTAAGAGCAATGTTAAGACTACGGATTGGGTAATACAATTGATGCCAATGGTAGGAAGCTTTCATTGTGAGCAAATCAGTTAGCTCCCTTGGCCAACCACCGCTATTGAATTTTATGGAATTGGGACGATTAACTGAATTGTTTTTCTCTCAGAAGAAATGTCACTGTAGTTTTCCTTATTT
>SZWC01003391.1:13512-23772 GCA_023375785.1 Penium margaritaceum
GACCACCACCACCACCACTGTCGCCACCACCACCACCACCACCACCACCACCACCAACACTACCACCACCACCATGACCACCACCACCACCACTGTCGCCACCACCACCACCACCACCATCACCAACATCAGCACCAATACCATTACCACCACCAAGACCAGAATCAGAACATCACCTGTACATTGAAGATGGAAAATTAGTGCCTGAACATTGTGATAATTATCCTTGCATTTGAGAAAAAAAAAAACACCCAGAGGATGTTCTTTTCATTAGTACGGCAAATATGTTCTGCACAGCCAGGGTAAGTGTTGAATTTTTCCTGTACTGTCTTGGTAGTAGTGCAACAAGTTGCACTAGTATTGTTGATCATGCCACATCAAAACACTAAGTTATACATATGTAATGGATTCACAATATCTTGACTTGCTGGAAGCTTGTTTGTGTGCATAGACTAGTTTTCACATCCGTTACTCAATAAATGAAGTATACAATGATTTCAAGATGAGTTTCAGTTTATTTCTTCAAACGCATCTCAACAGTTCTGTATGCATTCAATATTTTGAAGATGGGATGACTCTATATTCACGTTTTTGGGGGGCACTTTTTTTCATCATGTAATGTGTTCTACTTGTTTCAAAATACCAATGATTACGATGATTACTCAGGAAATGATTCATCGGGTGAATTGGCTCAATAATCAGGAGGCGACTTGCCCGTCATTCACTTGACACGTTGGAAATCGGAAGTGGTCCCCCCCCCCCCCCCCAAAGAATTATTTGTGCATGTATCTTGAGCGGCTGTCAGAGGATGAGCTAGGAGAGAATGGCTGAGTAGAGACATGGCTACGATGGCCATGGAATCAAAGGCAAATAGGATGAACAGAAATTTTTCAGAATCGATTGTTGAAGGGAATGCAAATCCTCTGTTCATCCACAGAACAATACAAGTGATAAAGTCTTGTTTTTGATAGCCAAATGTGTTATGATGTGATCTTGTGTATTACACAAATTTGGCTTTGGGCAAACAGAAGTGAGACAAGGAGGTTGCATTGCCAAGGTAGTTTAGTCTGGGACCCTACCCTTATATTAGAGTCTTGGTCCAGTTGTAGAGATGCTCCTCACCATGGCAGGAGTGAACACCAAAAAGACAAGCCTAGGTGGCTTAGTGGTTAATGGTGTCCACCTCTAGAGGCAGGGGCCCGGGTTCAAGTCCCACAAGATCAGATTCTTCCCTGCCTCAAGGGAGGTGGAAAATAGATGCCAGGAAGCTAGCTCAACCTCTAGAATTCCTCCTTGAGTTTCTAGAAGGCTAAGTGAGGGTCCAGGAGGGTGGCACACCTTCTAGAAGGGGTGACTTGTCCTACAAGGCATCTAGAGGTATCTTGTTCTTCTGGATGCCTTCCTTCCTACTTGAAGCAAGCTGAGGAATCTAGGAAGGGACAGAAACTTCTAGAGGAAGGAAGGGATGCCTTCCTAGGTAAGAAAAAGGACAGCCTACCAAGGGCCACTCTAGAAGCCATAGAATCTGCTAGGAAGCTTCAAATCTAGCATGCTTTGGTGTTCTGGAAAGCTTAGATAAATGGCTATAAAAGCCACTGCTTGTGAGCCTTGATCAAGAGTTTATTCCCATTCAATTGAGGCCAAAACTGTTGCCTCCCTCTCTGACCAGTTTTCTGCCATCCTTGGAACCAGTTGCCTCCACAATTTTAGTCTCTCCAGGAAACAGTTGGTGGTGTGAACCAGCCACTGCTAGGGACCCTCCAGGGTGCACACTCACCTTCAGGCAAACAAAGGGTTATGGGCCCACTCCTTTAAGTGGTCCCAAGCCAGCTTGGTTTCATGCTTCCTTGATCAAGACATGGCCGCCAACGAGCAAGAGAGCAGTCGCACTGTTCTTGAGTTTGATGGGACAGGCTTTTCCTTGTGGAGGTGGCATTTTGAGGATTTCCTCAACGACAAGGGACTGCTTGAGCTCATGAAGGGCGATGAGACTGCTCCTCCGAAGACTGCAATGGCTGAGGTGAAGGAGGCGTACAAGAAGCGCAAAAAAAGAGCGTTGGCGCTCCTTGTGTCCGCGTTTTGCCCACCACAACTTGGGCACATCCAAGGATACACCCTGGCCACAGACGCATGGTCAAAACTCTGCTCCATCTACCAGTCGAGCAACCTCGCCAATCAACTCTTCATCTTCAAACGGCTCGTCATCCTCCAACTCAACGAAGGTGACAACATCACCGAAATCATGCAATAGATTGAGTCGCTCGCAGCGGAGTACGTGGCCACTTGTTGGGAGGTGGACTCTCAGTTGCAAGCTATGATCCTCCTTCTAGCCTTTTCAAACAGTTGAAGTCCCATGATCACAGTCCTTGGTGGCTGGTTTTTTGAAGAGCTGAAGTACCCGAAGGTTGCTGAGTACGTGCGCAACGAGTGGTCAAGAGAGTGCAATGGAATCAAGTTTTGCATACACAGTTCATCCTCACAGTGGAGGCCAAGGCGACAAGTGGAAGGGTGCCAAACAGGACACCAAGAAGGGTGATAAGAAGGGGGAGTGCTTCAACTCCGGCAAGGAGGGCCACTATGCACGCAACTGCCCCAAGAAGAGGCCAGATCAGTCATAACCGGGCGGTAAGAAAGACGAGCAAGGCCCTCATGGCGCACAACTCCATCGGCTTGAAGGATCCGGGAGCTGTCGTCATTGACTCCAGATCAGGCCGCCACACCCAATGTAATAGGGCGGCATTTGTCACCTACGGCGTCTCGGAGAGACGCATGATGGTGGCCAATGGAAAAACAGAGGTGGCCATCGGTGAGGGTAACATCCACATTGAGTCAATTTTGGATGGCAAACCTGTCACGAGCACAATCCACGACGTGCTCCACATGCCCAATTTTGTGACAAACCTGCTCTCTGTCAGCCGCCTTACCGACAAGGGACTTGAGGTGCTCTTCACAAAGAAGGAGGCCGTCATCCGCAAGGAGGGCATAGGCGAGGTTGTTACGTATGCCAAGAGAGAGGACGCCTTGTACCTGCTACGTGCAAAGATCCTCGGCAGCCGGGCGGGGTCCAACGACGCCATTCTCGCAACGAAGGATGAAGGAGACCTAGACCGGTGGCACCGAAGACTTTGCCATGTTTCTCCATCGATGGTGAAAGAGATGGAAAAGAGAGAGGTGGTGCGGTGATTGCGCACGACAAGAGAGAGGACGACTTGTACCTACTACGCACAAATATCCTTGGCAGCCAGGCGAGGTCCAACACCGCATATCTTGCAATGAAGGATGAAGGAGACCTGGACCTGTGGCACCGCCGACTTTGCCATGTTTCTCCATCGACGGTGAAGGAGATAGCAAAGTGAGAGGTGGTGCGGGGTCTCCAAATCAGTGGCCTTGATGGAACCAAGGAGACCGTGTGTGAGCCATGCGTCATCGGCAAATCAACGTGGCAGCCGTTTATGGCAAAGGGGACACGTGCATCAACAAAGTTGGCAGTGGTACACACATATTTGTGTGGACCACTTGCGAGCTCCATCGGTGGAGCTCGCTACTTCCTCACCTTCATCGATGACCACAGCCGCAAACTGTACCTCTAGCTCATTAAGCGGAAGAGCAAAGTCCTTGCATGAATGCAAGGGTTTGTGGAAGATGTGGAGCAGCAAACAGAGTTGAAGGTGAAGGCATTCCGGAGCAGAGCTCTTACCATGCAATTGAATGGCAGAAAACAACTCCACACTCCCCGCAGCAGAAGGGCATCACAGAGAGAGCGAATTGCACAATCATTATCATGGTGCGATCCATGTTGAGCGACGCCGGCCTTACACAATGGTATTGGGCGGAGGCGGCACGGACAGCGGCGCACATAATGAACCTTACACCAACCAAGACGTTGAAGGACAAGAAGAACAAGGCGTGGAAGATGCCACAAGAGGTGTGGAGCGGAAAGAAGCCAGTAGAGGGTCACCTCCGTACGTTTGGTTGTATTGCACATGCGATGGTGCAGGCACGTGAAGGATGGAGCAAGCTGGACCCACGAACCCGCCGGTGTGTTTTCCTTGGGTATGAGAGTGGAAACAAGGCGTACCGTCTCTTTGACCCAAGGAGGGAGCAGATTGCGCGGAGTCGCGGCGTCACTTTCGACTAGAAAAGTCGTTGGACGGATGAGGAGGCAGGTCTCTCCAAAAGAGGGGAGTAGCTGCAACTCCTTGAGGAGGAGACGCCAAAGGACGTGAATGAGGGTGAAGTCCTTGTAGCAGCACCAGTCCGAGAGGATTGCCCAAGGGATGGGCGAGCGGCAGAATTTGTTCCGGCCAGTTCGGATGAGGAATACGAAGGACCGGAGATGGAAGTGGAGGCGGGGAGTTGACCAATGCCTCCAAGGTCTCCAAGAGAGGCGGAACAGGCGCTTGGAGAGGATGGTGCCAAAAAGGGACATCAACAACAACAACGGCCTCAACAGCCTTGCACGAGCTGCCGTGTGCAAAGGACAAAGAGGTACGATGCCGACAAGGGCATTTAGACTGGGTTTGCACAAGCCTTCTTCATGCAAGAGGAGCCTCAATCTGTGAAGGAGGCACTGCAACAGAAGGATGGGGCTGAGTTGGAGGGAGCAATGTAATCTGAGCTTGCCTCCCTCGAGGAGAACAGCACTTGGGAGCTGGTTGACCAGCCAAAGGGTAAGAAAGTTATTGGCTCCAAGCGGGTCTTCCGGAAGTCGCAGAGGAGGCGCTTTGGCCACGACGACTGCTCAAGGAGATTGGGGTGCCGGAAAAGAAGCCAACAGTGCTACACGTTGACAACATGAGCACCATGAGCCTGACAAAGAACCCTGTGCTGCACAGGAGGACCAAGCACATTGAGATCCGGCATCACTTTGCACGAGGCCTCGTTGCAAAGGGTGATGTAGTGCTTGTGCAGTGCGGCACAAAGCACATGCTCGCTGATGCCATGAAAAAGGCGCAACCCAAGGACAAGCATGATGCTACTTGCATGGAGCTTGGGATTTTCCAAGCCTCCTGAGTTGCAGGTTGATCATGGACAACTGCCATGGGTGACGCGCAAGGGGGAGATTGTTGGAGAGAAGCTCCTCACCATGGTAGGAGTGACTCCAAAAGGGAACACCAAAAAGACAAGCCCAGGTGGCTTAGTGGTTAATGGTGTCCTCCTCTAGAGGCGGGGACCCGAGTTCAAGTCCCACAAGATAAACTTCTTCCCTGCCTCAAGGGAGGTGGAAAATAGATGTCAGGAAGCTAGCTCAACCTCTAGAATTCCTCCTTGAGTTTCTAGAAGGCTAAGTTAGGGTCCATAAGGGTGGCACACCTTCTAGAAGGGGTGACTTTTCCTACAAGACATCTAGAGGTATCTTGGTCTTCTGGATACCTTCCTTCCTACTTGAAGCAAGCTGAGGAATCAAGGAAGGGGCAGAAGCTTCTAGAGGAAGGAAGAGATGTCTTCCTAGGTGGGAAAAAGGACAGCCTACCAAGGGCCACTCTAGAAGCCATAAAATCTGCTAGGAAGCTTCAAATCTGGCATGCTTTGGTGTTCTGGAAAGCTTAGATTGGTGGCTATGAAATTCCACTGCTTGTGAGCCTTGATCAAGAGTTTATTCCCAGTAAATTGAGGCCAAAAATATTGCCTCACTTTTGGACCAGTTTTCTGCCATCCTTGGAACCAGTTGCCTCCACAGTTTCAGTCTCTCCAAAAACACGTGGTGGTGTGAACCAGCCACTGCTAGGGACCTTCCAGGGTGCACACTCACCCTCAGACCAACAGGTCATTCTCAGAGACGACTTTGTAGTGCTATCGGATTCCTATTTTCAACGCCACCTAGAGCCTGATAGACTATGAAGTGGTTAATGATAATTGGTGCAGCAGATCGGTGAAAGGGGTTGAGCACTATGTTTGCGTAAGAGTTTGATCCATGTTTGGCAAAGGTATCCAGTTGTTTGGCCACAACTGGAAATACATCTCATTCCAGTTGTGGCCAAAATGTTTAATAACTTATGCCACGGATTCCCTGCCTGAATTTTTGGATTAATGTATATATTATTTGTTGAGATTCTGCAGGAGGAAATGTTGGAATAGTGTAGTATGGTTCACCCAAAGTCCATTCATGATGAATAAGTGGGAGACCAGATGGGAATCTAGATGTGTATGGGCTGGTTCTGCGTGGCGCTGATGTCTATTCAGGGATTATATTTGAGTATGATGGAGACATTAGGAATGACTTGTCATCTATGTAGGGGTTGAAGCCGTGTGGATCTTGGGTTTTCTATGCTAGGGGCCATCCTTGAGGTACTGCTTTGGCTGGCTTTGCAGCAGGGGTTGTACTGTTGCATGGAAAACAGTCAAATGTATTTATTGGCGGGTTTTTTTTATAGCAATCAGGACCATGTGGTCTTCCCCACAAGTTCTTGTATTTCATGATAAGGAACTTGTTGATGGAGTAATTATGAATTCATATCACCTATCCGAGCTTTCTGTATATCTTAAATGCATCAGGTTGGAGCCAGGGTAGTTCAGCGAAGGAACACAGGTTGGGTGGTCAGTCTAAAAATTATGATGTTGCCACTGGTACTGACAAATTTTCACGTTTCTGGTGTTGCTACTACTAGCTGATGACTAGTTGTTGATTGATGTGGTGTGGAGGCAGGTAGCCATTGCAAAAGGAAGAAATTTTTGCTGATTGCGAAGGATGACTGATAGCTATAAATGGGGTGCTTTGGTAGAACCAGGTGTGTGGCTGGCTACTGTTGCTGCTACCCAATCTCTAGTAACACATGAGAGAAGGGGTGAAACCACGTACAAAAACACTGAGGATTTCAGGATGGAACCCAAAATTAGTGTGCGGGATGTGAAGGTGGAGGTCATTAGAGACTGCAGCATGCATTGAGGGTTGCTGCCACCGCTATTCCTTTGTGTCTGTGCAATGATGGAGGAGAAGGCAATGGTGTACACACACACACACACACACACACACACACACACACACACACACACACACACACACACACACACACCATAATCTTTGGGAGGATTTCCTAGAGCCACAAAGTAGTTGTTTCTGTGAGATAACCAAATCCGTAAACACTCCTTTCACAGAGGGAATGAATGGTTCCGGAAACTTTGGCTCTAGTCTTGCCTGACTCCTTGACCTTTCTTTCTGAAATTGTCCAGTTCCTACCCCATCCCATAGGCTAGTCATCTGCTAATTGAGCCGTATGTTCCATATCTTGAGGGCTCCCAGCTGTTCGACGATGTTCTTTTTTTCTTATCCATGACTTATGTAGGGTTATCTGGCCAAAAAATTCTGTAATGAAATTGATCTTATTCATGCATAAACTGAAATTTTGGCAGTCTATGATGAATATTGGTGACTTCGAAGTACGTGGAGTCATCCATCATCTTCCGCGCCTATGCGGTGGGCCGTGTAGATGATCAAAAAGCAACGAAGAAATTAGAGGCTGGCTCGTGCATTTCCCTTGATATATGTTCCACCAATCTCCCTCTTGACGGCTTCCAAGGCTTCGTCTCCTTCAAACTGGTACAACTTTGGTGGTGCTTCCACTTTATTCCTGGCGCTGACTCTGATTCTAGATGTCAGATTGTATGCTCTTGAAAAAATCAAGCTTTTGTGTGTGGAGAGCACAGTTTTAGCAGAAAGGTAGACTTTGAGATAATGGAGAACTAGGGCTGGAAAATATAGGTCATACCAGGGTTATCACAATGAGCAAAGTAGAAGATAGTAGTGGACTTTTTCTTTCTCTTCTAGGCTAGCCAATTCATTCTGCCTAACTTGCAGCGTCATGCTACTTGTCGAGATGGTTGCCAAATGGCTGACGTCCACCAAATTCTGGGACTTCCAACTGTTTTTTCATTTTGCAACTACTATCGCTGATTCATATAGGGTTACGCAAGAGTGTCAGCACCTCTCTCCGTTCTCGCTTACAAAAAATCGAGTGGAGTTAGGGAGATGGCAGATAAGAAACACTCAACTCTTTGAGAAATGCTTTGACATCGGTGTGAGTTTTAAAATAAACAGATCCAACTGTGGTCTACATCATGGTCACTAACGCATCCGATCAAGCAATTGGAATTGTTTTCCTCCAAAAGAATTATGGTGGAGAACAACTGATTGTGTATTTGTGAAGAACGTTGTGCAGGCTGGAGCTAAACCACATGGTGCACAAAAAAGGAATGTTGGTTGTCGTGTAAAAATTCAAGATGTGGTAGTTCTGTCTGAAGTTAAAACCATTTTTCCCCCGCACCGATCACCACGCAGTGAAATACCTCAAGACTCAGCCGAATGCAAACCATTGACAAACTCAATGGATGGAGTTCTTGATTCTAAATTTGATTACGACACTGTGTACCAACCTGGAAAAAACAAATATAGCGCATGCTTTTATTCAGCATTTGGACCTGATGACTGATGTTGGCACACAACTCATCAAACAAGTTCCGTTCATTATGAGGCTGTTTTTGAAGCGTTACACTGATTTTTACGGGTATAAGAAAAACAATCATGGTTTGACAAACCATGCTGGCGATGGAAAATCCCTTTCCAGGTTGTTGTACTGATTAGCGATGACAAATGTTGCATACTATTGGAGGATGACCATGAAAATACACACTTTCATGAGGAGAAGAAGCTGAAGGAACTCAGAAAGTACTAATGACATCCCAAACTACTACAAGACACGTGATGTGTGTTAAAACCGGGAAGAACCAAACCCTTAGGCTTTTCTTGACCGCTGCCGGTATCCAAAGAGCCATGGTCAGACATCTCCATCGACTTTGTAACGTGCTTTTTGTTACAACAGAGGGGCTTGACGCATGTGGTGGTCCATCATGGTGGTCCACTGGTTTTAGAAGATGTAGCACTTCATCCCATCAACAATAATGGCCACCACCAAGGGAACAGCATGGCAGCTCCTCAAGAACGGCATGTGACTACAATCCATCTCCCCCTCCACCAAAAACAACGGCGATGGGAGGTCCACTAGCAAATTCTGGAGGGTGGTAATGACTTGCTATTAAAATTCGATCAAACTATAGATGGCCTTCCATCCGCATGCTGGATGATAGACTCAGTGCATAATTCAGAAACTCAAACAACTGTTTTGAACGCAATATGAGAAACATGGCACTGACTGGGCAGTCATGTTGCTTATTACCAAGACTGTATGAAACCTTACAGCCTCTACAATTACAGGTATAATTCCATTCTAAGTGGTTTATGGCAAAATGCCCGCAACTCGGACAGGTTTGTAGAGTTAGAGCAACATACCAATAATTTGCATCAAGCGATGACACTTCCAAAACATCTGGTGAAAAACCTCTGTGGACACTCGCAAATACCCAAGGAGCTATGAAGTGGGCTGCCAACAAGGATTGGATGGACATCGAGTTCCACGTTGGTGATCACGTCGTAATCACCTAGGCTAACATCAAGGTGTAAAGATAGGACCGCGCAAAGCTCCAACCTAAATGGTTGGGGCCTTTTGTAATTAAGGAGATGAAGACACATTCCTTTGCTAAACTGTGCCTACCTGAAAAAATTGCTATCCATCCAGTGTTCCACACTAGCTAAATCAAACTCTACTAAGACTCAAGCCAGCACTTACAGAGACTTGCCTCTTTCACCACTTGTGGAACCGGACGCGGGCACAGAGTATAAGGTCAAAGACACTCTTGGAGACCATCAATGAGGAAAAGTAACGGAAAATCTTGTCAAATAACAGGAATGCGACACATTGCACAACAGCTGGAAGCCCTACCACAACCTACAGGATGGTGATAAGCAGATCAACAGTTTTTTCAGCAGGCATTGGCCTACATCACGCAACACGCTGGGATGTCGCAGCCAAAAGGAGGGAGTGATATGGATTTGGCATACACAAGTCCCCAAACTCCACACGTGGAATTTTCTGCCTTTGCATTCGTGGGCCATGTCACGTTGACCTCCAGATTTTTATGCTCAGTCAAGGGTTTTCTTGGCCAACTGCCCCAACCAGCGATGTCCCATTCCCAAAAGGGTTTGACAGTGGTGTACAGTGGCTGGAGGAGGTGGAAACTGTTGGCGGCATGCTGTTTCCAGAGACTTGCGACGCGATGGTGCGGAAGTTTTGGGCTGTTGGATCCCGGGGGGCAGCCCTTCGGCTTCAGGCAAGTCCCATGGGCCCTGGAGACCGCTTGTACTTAACCCCCCCCTGACTTCCGCCTCCAGGCCCAACTCTGGCTTGGGTTACCACTGGGGTACCTGAC
>SZWC01003391.1:33719-53992 GCA_023375785.1 Penium margaritaceum
TATGTATATGTATATGTATATGTATATGTATATGTATATGCATATGTATATGTATATGTATATGTATATGTAGATGTATATGTATATGTATATGTATATGTATATGTATATGTATATGTATATGTATATGTATATGTATATGTATATGTATATGTATATGTATATGTATATGTATATGTGTATGTTTATGTACCGGGTCGAGTCTCTAACTCCGGCTCTGAAGTCGTCGTCAGAGTTCGCAGAATGGCATTCTCAGTCCGCATCATGGGTTTACCCCCTTTGCACGACTGAGGGGCAGTCGTCATTAACGACCCAAAGTAGGGAGACTCGAATATTTTGAGTCTCCGGAGGCCCATTTCCGTTTTTAATTAAACCCCTGGTTTTGGGACCCAAAACGGGGGTTTTTACCTCGAACACGTGTGTTTGCACGAGTTATTTTGTTTATTTCATGTCGAAGTCTGTCGCGAACGAACTTCAATTCATGTTTTGCCGTTTTTGCGCGGAATTGTCGCGTGCGAGGCACGCTGGCGATTTTGCGCCAGTCGTCTCGTCCTCACTCTCGCTCCCCCTATCCCTCGTCCTCGCTTGCTTGTTTGCAAGGAGGGCTAGGGGCGGCGAGGGCACGAGGCCACGAGGTCTCGCCCTCGAGGCCCTCGTGGCCCCTCAGCCGCCGATCGGGCTGAGTCCGCGATCGGCGGCTGGCGGCTGGCCGGCCGGTGGCCGGCCGGTCACTTGGCCGGCCGCCGGCCGTCTAGCCGGCCGGCAGTAAGCTGGCCGGCGGCCAGCGAAGTGCTGGCCGCCGGCCAGCCCTCACTGACGCGAGGGGTGGTGCGCAACCACCCTTTGCTTCAGCAATGAGGGAGGGCTGAACCGGCCCTTGGTTTGGGAATGAAACGCTGCTGAAAGTTGAATTGTGTTGTCGTAGCGAGTCATCAATTCTCGCAAGAAACGACTACCCTGGTGATCATTGAATTCGACAACTGAGCTGATGCATAACTGATTCGATGAGGATTTCACCATTTTGGAATTATTTATGGTATACGTTTAACTTGGTTGAAAAAAGGTTGGTAGTATGTTGAATTCGATGAAAGGAGTGTTTGAGTTTTTTCTTTCGACGAGTAGTCCGGTTTAGTCTTTTCTTCTTACCAATTCGAGAGACTGACTCGACCATTCAAAGTTCCAAGCGGTCAAATCGACCGCTCGGAACTTTGAACAATCGGACTGGACGATTCCGACTGGTCTTAGTTGACCAGTCGGGCCGGAATCGGCCTGTCGTACCATAAGTGAACACTGACCCTCGTAAATACACACACAAGACCTACGTGGAAGAAACATTTGCCTATGAACCCTGGAGAAAAAGAAATAGAAGAATAAAAATGCACGGTTAGTTCATTGAATTAGATGAATGGCCTTTGTACTTGTTTTAGTGGTGTTTATAAACTCGGCGAAGGTTCATTTTCGACGGATTTCAACTATTATAAAACCTTTTTATATCAAAGTGAACAGTTAATAGGGTAGTGAATTGATCATATCTGTCACTTGTGATGGCTCTCAATACGACATGTAGCTGCACGATATTGCTTAGAAGAATCGTGATGTCCCCTCGACGCTCACGGTGGTTGTCATTGGGATTAAATGAGACATTTTGGTAAACCTGTCGACGACCAGGAGGATTAAGTCATATCCCTTGGGTGTGACTGGTAGTCGTGTGATGAAGTCCATGGAGATGTCAGCCCATGATTCTATTGGAATGGGGAGCGGCTGCGTAAGTCCGGGTGGCCTCATGCGAAGGAATTTTTGCCTCTGACATGTGTCGCAGGATTTGCATAAGTTGGCCACGTTCAAATGCATCCTTTCCCACCGGTAGTTTTTCCCCACCTTCTTCAATTTCTTGTCCTCTCCAAAGTGTCCACTTGGACCAGTGTTGTGGCATTCTTCGAGTAGTGTACGAGGAAGTTCGTCATTTGGGGGAACGGCCACCTGGCGAGTAAATCTCTGTTGCCATTAGGGTGCGTCATACGGGAATTTTGCTTTGTCGTATCCGCCATGCTGTTCCTATCCTTGTGTGAACAGCCACTTGAGATACGGATCTTGTTGCAGATGTAGCGCTGTTGCCTCAGCCATTAGATCTAGTTGGTGGCTGAGTGCGACGGTTGGGTTGATTTTGCCTGGCCGACACTCGATATCGTGGTCGAACCCGGATTCAAGGGAATTCCATCCAATTGGTTTGACGCCGACTGAGGTTCACTTGCATCTTTAGATGTTTTAGCGTATGATGGTCAGTGTGCATGATGCATTCAAGGCACTCCATAGATACCTCCATGTCTTGAATGCATGTCTTCAATGCATGTCTTCTCGTGTTCGGCGTAGTTGAGTTCCAGTCCTCGCAGTTTTCGAGACAATGCATGCAACCGGTTGTTCGCCGTTGCTGTGGTCTTGTACAAGGACGACACCAATAGCCCCATCTAAGGTGTCCGTAGCTATGACCTAGTCTATGGTTGCATCAGCTAATCCTAGGGCTGAGCCAATGCAAGAGCGTTCTGCAAAGCGGTGAACGCTTTCTTGTTTGATGCCTCCCAACCCTCACTCTTTTCTTTTCGAGTGAGATCGGAGAGAGGCGCTCATGCTCAAGCGTAATCTTGTACGAAGGGCCGGTAATAATTGCAAAAGCCAAGGAAAACTTGACCGTCTCAAACGATGGTCGGCGTCAGCCAATCAGCGAATGCTGCGACTTTTTTCGGATCCATGGTGATCCGTCCGCCGTTGATGATATGACCCAAAAACTCGATCGAATGACAAACGAAGTCACACTTTGAGAGATTTTGGTTAATTTTCTCTCTGTAAAACGTTGAGAATTTTTTAAGATATCCAGTGTGCTCCTCCGGGATGTGGCTATAAACCAGAGTGTCATTGAGGTACACCACAACAACATCATCGAGGTCTGGTTGGAAAATGTTGTTCATTGCCGCCACAAACGTTGCTGGAGCATTTGCGAGTCCAAATGGCATGACAATAAACTCAAAGTGCCCGTAGCAAGTTCGGAACATTGTCTTCTCGATGTCGGCGTCTGCCACGCGAATCTGGTGGTAGCCGCTGCGTAGGTCAATTTTGGTGAGAATTCGAGCCCCTCGGAGTTGGTGGAAAGGTTCGTCGGCTCGGGGAAGAGGGTAGCGGTTCTTGATGGTAGCGTCATTCAACAATGGATAGTCCACGTACATCCGCAGTTCACCAGTTTTCTTTTTCACAAATAGTATTGGTGTGGCGTATGGTGACGTGGAAGGGCGGATGAACCCCTGACCGAACATCGTGTCAAGCTGCTTTTTCAGCTCTGTCAGCTCATAAACACTCATCCGATAGGCCCCTTGGACCGTGGATCGGCTTCTCGCCTTCACTTCACTGCGATGGTCGATGTCTCAATGAGGTGGTAGGGTTCTCAGGAGTTTGTTCGGGAATACGTTTGCACACTCTTGAATAAGTGGTGCGAAATCTTCGGGTACCATCCAGAACTTTGTTGATGCCAATGAGGCGAATGAGGTCGATGAAGATGATGAGTCAGTTGCTGCCACTTCCGCTTCCTCCATTGGCTTGAGATGTACGATCCATGGACAAGCTACTCGTCGTATATAGTTCTTGGTCACGTTGAGTGGTATCGACTACACAGGTTGTTGATTCTTGGCTATCAGTACTTCCCTTGCTGCTTTCACCTCATTTGCTTCCGTTGCTGTCTTCTTCCCACGCATGGAAGTTATCGTTAAGCACCGTCGATTTTCATGTAGACGTTGTCGTTGTTCTACTTGACCTGCAGATTGTGTTGGCATAGAAAGCATTGTCCAAGAATGATGTTGCGGTCACTCATTTGACAAGACGTGCAGACTGTTACATCCCGAAGATCTCTCACATATAGTCCTAGTGGTTCGAAAAGTCTCCATATTTGCAATCTCCTGTTGACAGTTTTTCTTTCAAACACCCCTGGTTCTTTCTGCAAACCCAGCTTGCAAGCCATGTCGTTGCTTATGAAAATGTGAGAAGCTCCTTCATCAAGTATTGCTGGTACCGTTATGCAACTCTTTCATCATTGAGGCAGAGCTTTTAGCAGTATTGCGGATTGGTTGTCCTCATATCCCTTGTTGATTTTTGCAATCTCAGAAACCCTATGCGGTGATGTAGGCCGTTCAGATGAGCAATCTTTCTACGCAGATCGATCCTCACGAACAAGAGTTGCGCCTTTCACTCCTGTCCCTTGCCATTTCCCAACTCATTTTTCTACGAATTCCCCCCCATTTAGGCCTACAGCTTGCTCTGACAGTTGCAGGCAATGTGTCCAAATTTTCAGAGTTGTAGCATGTTCGCGTGTCTCTCTTGTTGACGGTGTCCACTTCCATTAGAGTTGAGGAGTCCCTCGAGTGGATTTTTCCATTCCCATGATAATTGTGGTTAGGAGGTTGCCAAATGTAAGATTCTTGGACCAGAGCGTTGTAGTCGGCACTGTCGATCCTTTCTGGAGCTGCGATCATCCGCGGCAAATTGTTTTGTATGCCAAAAATGGTAATTGCTCGCCGTATTGCTCGCTTGAGGCGGTTGTTGTAGAAACAATAGAGTTCATTGGGAGCTATGCCTGCACCAATGATGATGTTGTGGAATCTCTGTTTATGCTCTGCCACGATGGATTGCTCACGGAGGTACTAGAGCTTGGACCGTGCGCCAGACTTTTCGTTTAGCTGTCCGAATCTTACGAGCATCGCGCACGAGAATCTATTCCAGTCGGTTGGTGGCGTCAGCACATCTTGTAACTATGGGTTCATCTGCTCCAAGGGTAGAATGCAAGCAGTCTGCAACATGAGACGGGAGCCGTTGGCCATTGATGAGGTCCCGCCGGTCTCCTGTTGCTGTTGAATGGTCTTTAGGTCTGGCCACATACTTAGCGCCATGCCATGCAAAAGTGCGGCCGCGAGGTCAATCTTTTTTTGTTCGTCATTGATGCCAACCGCGGTGAAGTACACCTCCAAACTTGGGAGCCACATCCGAATTGTTGGTCCCCTATAAACTTAGAATTCGAATACTCTGGTGGAGCAGGACGAGTTTTCAGTTCCCTCGAGAGTTGAGATTTTTTCTTGACGAGCACTGCTTCCCGTACGCTTGCGTTGTGAACAGCCTCCATCGCGATGTTAACTTTTTGGAGAAAATGTCTGCTGATCCCCTTGAGTGCGGAGATTTGGTTCGCCAGTTCTTTGTTGATTTGCGCCTGTCGTCCACTACCATCTGTCGTTCCTGCTGCCGTCGTCAAGACTATTGGTAGGGCCGGCTGGTTTGTCGCCGTCGGATCTGTGACGGGATTGGTTGGTGGAGCCATGGTTGTCGGCGGAACCATGGGGGTCGATCCAGCTGCCACATAGCCTGCCATGCCAGCGTTTGCTGCCGCTTCAGGGTTCGAGTGCATAAGCACGTTCTACTCCTCCATCGCCAAAGTCATCGTCGAAGACTCGCTGTTGGTTGTTGGTTGCGCTCGCTTGCCTCACATCATGGTCACAAAGTTCACTAAGTCTTGACGTGCAAGATGCACTGACGGCTTGTACGAGGTATTCCTCCGGATGGGTAAAGTGGTCGGATGCCTCTCCAGCACCGCTTCGCTCTGATACCAAGTGTTGTCCTGAATGGAGCGTAGATTGTGAATAGGTAGAAGTTGCGAGGCAGAAAATTATTGAGAATTTGGGAAACTTGAGCAATTTCTAATTAGCGGTAAGTGTACTTCGATGAACAGTGTCGAATGGATAGAACATATACATTCAAGTGTCGAGTTACGAATTGACCTAGTTGAGGTCGTTGGGCTGGTTGTCGAGCGACGCGTGTGGATTTGCATCATGAGTATTTGGATTCAAGACGCTTCATCGAGAAGTTGGGGGCCTTTGAGGATCGACGGTGAAGATGCGAGACGCATACATGTAAATCCAGATTTGTCTCGGTGCGTCGAGAAGTCGACCAAGAGGTCGTGATACTTCTATCGTAGATTTGTGAGAGTGATCAAAGTAGTTAGAAGGTTTGTAAAGATTCATTGGAGGTGAGGGCAGTTGGCCAGTTTTTCCTTCACTGTTGGAGTGAATATCGAGGTCTCGCGACATGGTGGGCTATTTGTGTAACAACGGAAATGCGCACTCGGAAAGATTAGGGACTCGTGTACGTCTGGTACGTAGTAGTGTAGAGCAGAAAATGATACACTTTGTTAAGAAGGGAAAACAAATCCGAGATGTGATGTTTGTGCCTTGCTTGAACAAGAGAGGACGAGTTCTAATCATGACGAAGGTAGATTCCTATTTCGAAAACTCAACCATGAAAAATGTCGTCCTCGGATGTTCAACTCTGCTTTATGCCTCATAACATGCTGCATACCTTTAAGGCAATACTATTGTCTTAATTGATTCTCGCATGTGCTGATCTTAGGTGCAAATCATCTGTGATACTCATTGATAGTGACGATGGTGTTTGTACGGTAGGCTCGCTGACATCTTCCGTGGATTCATGTCCAATCCACAAGCACCTGCTGTTATGCCTATCAGAACTGTTACATCCCCAACAAAAACGTGTTCCTAAACTCCGCGAGTGGGAACTTCTGTCCTCCCATTCATGGCCCACAGAATGAAGAATTCGGGATTTCTGCGTAGTTCGGCGAAGGGCATTTTGGCCAATAGCCCTGACCTTTGGTGTTCCATTGCAGAGGTTTTGACAACTTCGACAACAATTTAAAGTGTTCGGCAACCATACCGAAGATTTGGAATCATTTGGTGAACATCGCGACGACGCTTGACTTTTAGAAAGACGGGTTGCGATATTCTCAAAACTCCCCAACTTCTCGGTGGAGCTTCTTGAATCAGCCACTCACGGCACGACCTTGTATGTACCGCTCTGCTCGAACGCCAATGACCCAACTTACGGCTCATTCTCATTCTCATTCTCGACATTGTATGTATGTGCTCGACGCACTTGACACTTCTCATCAAAGTACATTCATTGCTTAATACGAGTTATTCAATTGTTCCAAACTACCAAATTGTCTTTTGTACTGCACCTCATCAATGTGAACCACCTACGTTCTGCTTGGCGTAACACTTGGTATCAGAATGCGGCAGTGCTGGAGGGACAGCCGACACAATACCTACCTGGCAACAACCTCGCACGAGTCCTCAGCGCATCTTGAACGCTCAAAGAATCACAAACTTTTGTGAAGAGAATGGTGAACGGAGCAAGAACCCGCCAATGTGCAGTAGTCCCCTGCGAGAACTCTGGTGATGGAAAACTAGCAGCTCCAGACCAACAATACTCTCTAGGCAAACCAGGCGGCAGTGACAACTTTCGTGGCAAATGGTGCAGCACCAATGAATCTGACAGCCAATCCGGTGACGGACCCCTCAGGCTTGACAAACCCTTTGACTCCGCTACAAATCTTTGGGCCGAAACTTGGCATGATGGGAGCCAACGGCCGACAAAAGCGATTTAACAAAGACCTGTACCAGAAATTATCAGGACTCGAGAGCCTCAACACCTATCTTCTCCAACAACTCAATGCTTTGATGGAGGAGCATTCAGTTTCTCGTACAAAAAGATTTGTGATCACTGAGATCATTGATAACTCTCGAGTGAACCCTAGATTCGACTGACACTTCTCGTGTTTTTTAATCCCATAAACTTCAAGGGACTAACGGTCCGGATGTGCCTGATGAGTTCAGAGGTGTACTTCACCACTGCTAGGGCCAACAATGACAAGAGGAATATTGACCTACTGGCCTTGCTACTGTGTGGTACGGCTTTGACTTGGTGGTGCGATGTAATGACCATCCAACTACAGTAGGAGACCGGCAGAGCTGGATCAACGGCTCACGCAACTACTATTGCATCGCCGACTGCAGGCTTAGTACCTCTCAAGTAGATAAATCTGACGTGACCGGCTCTCTCAGGCCACCAGAAATGTGGAGTAATCATGCACGCTATCCTTGATTGCTTGGGGAAGTTGTATAAGAAGTCAGACGCATGGTGGAAACTCCCATGTCTACGTCAGCAGTCCAGCAAAGTACACTTGGAGACTCTCTGAAATCATCACCGGTAGTGACCTTGCCCCTGATGAACAGTGTTTCTGCTACAACGGCCTCAAAACCTGTGTTGACCGAGCACCCCTCAAAGCGGCTCACATCGCTGTGGACAAGGATTCTTGATATCGCAAAGTTTGATGAAGGGTATGAGAGCGACCAACCTGCGATATTGCTATGAGTGCAACGGAGGGGTTGTAAAATTTGGAGAACGATACCGGCACTACAAGATGCAGGCGCTTCTCACACTTTTTTCAACAATGACATGGTTTGGACGTTGGGTTTGCAGAATGAACCGGGAGAATTTGAAGGAAAATCCGTGGACTGACAACTATAGATCCATCAACTTTGCAAACCATCCCACATGCAAATAAGATATCTGCACGACATAACGATCTAGAGGACTTGCCTGATGAGTGACCCAGAGTTAACCTCGGGTGAGATTTCCTGTACCGGCACAATCTGCAGGTCAACTAGAGCAGCGCAACAATGTATGTCTGCATAAATGAAAGAAAGCGACATCTATCTCTGGTCGAGCAACCCACAGTAAAGTGGCCATTACAGAAAACATCAAAGGTTGAAGCAACAGAGGGAGCTGCGACCATTGCAAAATGCCAGCCGATATCTCTAGATGTGGCGATGAAATGTTTGATGCTTGGAGTACAAGCATGGATAGTCAACGTGGAGGCTGTGGAAACAGAAAGACATAGAGGAGCCTTTACGCCTGACAAGTCCGTAGAAAAACCGAAGGAGTTCGCAGTGAGCAGGGATGAACAAAAAAAAAACACACACACACACACACACAAAAATCCCCCATCCTCGCAGGTGGCCCTCCTGCAGCAACAGCAGTTACCACATCCATTATAGCAGCTGCAACAACTATAGTAGCACCAGCAGCACGCAGTACCTTAGCAGCAGCAGCGGCATGCGCTGCAACAACGATAGTAGTAGTAGCACCAGCAGCAGCCGCATCAGCAGCAACAACAACTACAGTAGCAGCGGCAGTAGCAACACCAATGTTTGTTGCAGCAACAGCAGTGGCAGTGGCAGCAGCAACGGCAGTGGCAGCAGCAACAACTGCAACAGCTGCAGCTGTGCAGCTGACGCAGTAGCGACTGCACAAACAGTGCGTCAGCCGTTGCTGATGTCAGCCACACTCGGCTGACATCAATGTTGACATCAGTGCTAACATCAGCAACAACAAAGAAAAACCTATAGCATCAACCCTACCAAGAACACAACAACAGCTACTGACATCAGCCATCCAAGGTTCACGTCACTACTAACGTCACTGCTAACATCAGCAGCACACAAAAAAAAAGGAGGGGAAACAAAGGACACCATGGCAGAGAATGAAGAGCGGTCCTCATATGTTGGAGGGCCCCTCTTCCTGCAACAACTACAACAGTTGTGGCAGCAGCAGCAGTTGCTGCACCTACAACAGCAATAGTAACAACAACAACAATAGTAGCAACATCAGCAGTTGTAGTAGCCGCAGCATCAGCCGCTGTAATAGCATCAGGAGAAGCACCATGAAGAACAGCAGCAGCAGCCGTGGCAGCAGGAGCAGTAGCGGCCGCAACGAAAGCAACAGCAGTAGCAGTAGCTATAGCAACATTCGTTGCCGCAGCAGTAGTAGCAGCCGCAGTAGTACCAACACCCCACAGGCTCTATCGTTGGTCATGTTGATGCAATAGATCCGCTCGTCGCTTTGCGCCAACAGCTCAGAACGCTGACACAACAGCTAGTGGCACTACAGCCAACAAAACAATTGTCGTAGTAGCAGCTGCAGCAACAGCATCAGCACCCAATGTAGCAGCAATAACAGCGTCAACAAGCACCTTTTGTTCCAACCAGGTACGCGAGCCTTGCGGTATCATATGCCACACAGTATCTGGCAAAACAACACACCCAACGCCAACGGTAGACAGTGATGTCAGTCCAAGGCCCCAATGTGGGTGCCAACCGTAGGCCCATGGACTTCAAAACCCCACCACCAGCGCTCTGGGCTGGCGAGCAGTTTCGGAGCTAGGAGTTCAGCTTCCAGATCTGGGCACAAGGTGATGGCTTGTGGCCCTACTACGTCCTGCCCTTCAACTCCTCCTAAGCCGACCAGGTATATGACGCCAGTCGCGCTGTGCGTGCACTCGTCCTTGTTGCCCCTCTAGCTGCATGTCTTGTCCTTGAGCCCTTCCTCGGCGACCTCACCACTAGCGCACTCCCTGACCCCACATCAGCATGGCACGTATTTACGTGCCCTCATCGTCTGTCTAGTGACGCTGAGACCAATGGCCTTATCCGAGAGTTCAACTCTCTCCGCATGGGAGAGACCGAGACAGTCACCTCCTACTGGCATCGCGCAGAGGACATCGTGTGCCGCCTCGGAGACGCTGCGCCACCTCCTCTCTCCGCGCTCTTGAACATCAAGCGTGGCGCCATCGACGTCTTCTCTGACGTCTTCATCCACTATTCCCAGGAGGTCCCTGCCGCGATGGTTGCCTAGGGTAAGTTCATGCCCTAGGCATACGAGCTTTCCCACCGCATCAAGGAGGCTCATCAAGAGTCAAAAATCCATCGCACGGAGTCCCTTGCCTCTCTTGCCGTCGCCTCAGTGGCTGTTGCCGCCCCAACAGCATCAACGTCTTCTGGCGCCTCCTTATCCGGCAAGAAGAAACGCAAGGGTAAGAGGGGCAAGGGCCCATAGCAGCAGTCTAGCAGATCCAGTGGCAGCAACCTCCTCTACAACAATTGTGGCCAGGGTGGTATACGTGTCTACTCTCGACTGACGAGGCTTGCGTCATCGCCACCATTCGACGCCAGCATGAGCGTCACCTTGCTACCACTCCCGTGATTGTCGCCACTCGTGCTGCATCCGCGCTGCTCGCGCTAGCTCCACCGCACTGTCCTCCGTAGCCGTCCGCACACGCTCGTCCATCACAAGCGCTTTCCTCCTCCTTGGAATCCGGTGGCGTCACATTGCATTTGGTCTACTTTGTTGGACCCTTTCCTCGCGAGCGTCAGTTTGAGCAGTTTATCACACTCCAACTCGGCCTTCCTCGCCCTCCTCCCTAGGGAAGTGCGAGTTGTGTCGTCGCTGGTTCCACTGCCCTACCCGGCATGACAGAGTCTATGCTGTAGTCGTGCCTTGTACCTTCATCCACTCCACCATCTCCCGTGCCCTTCCCACCTACTCTTCTTCGTAATGATGTTGCCTGGCTGGATGACTGACAGTCCCGGTTTGCACCTCCGTCCACCACGTTTGCGTCGCTCGTCCACAGCCATGTGACTGTCAGCGACCTGGCCACACCGGTCCGGGATCCGTCAGAGACCTGGAGCATCGACGCCAGGGCCATGCATTACACGACGGCCTCACGCAAGGCCTTCAGTGTCCTCGATCCCGTCACCAATGTCTCCAAGATTCGGACGGGTTCTAGTCAGATTTTACCTGTTCGTGGTGTCGGCGTTGTTCGTTTTTGTGATCGTGCTGGTGATGTCTTCGTGACTGATGTCCTCTTCGTCTCGGGCCTTGAGCTCAGCCTCTTGTCTGTCACCACCCTCGATTGCATCAGCATGGAAATACTACACTCACGTGGAGTTGGAATTGTCTCGTTGCGTCCATCAGGTCGTGCCTTTTTGCATGCCACCGCCCGTGGCAACTTGTGGCACATACCGCGCCTGTTCACTTGTGCCTCTCTTCCCTCCTCATTGGTTGACACTAGCCACGTGTTTGCTACTAGAACACTATCTCCGCAGCACACACGTCTCTTGCATCGCCACCTCTGTCACGTCCACTGCGCCGCTGTTGACAGCATGTATAGCACCCTCTCTTCCTTGCCTCCTGTGGTATCAATCATGAGACATCGGCGCCTTGCACGCCAGCCCAGAACGGCGTCTTTGAGCGATGGAACCGCACCATGGCCGACGTGGTCCGCAGCATGCCGGTCGAGTCCGGGCTCTCTGCCGGCTTCTACTTTGAGGCCATGACCTACATGACATGGGTCTGGAACCGGATTCCCCACTGACCCATTCCCCGTCAGTCCACACCATACCAACTTTGGTGTGGAGAGCGAGCCCACCTCGCCGTATTGCTCGCTTGAAATGGTTTTTGTAGAAAAAACAGAGTTCGTCGGGAGCTATGTCTGCACTAGTGATGATGTTGCGGAATCTTTGTGTATGCTGTGCCACGATGGATTGCTCACGGAGGTACTAGAGCTTGGACCATGCGTTAGACTTTTCGTTCAGCTGTCCAAATTGTACGAGTGTCGCGCGCGAGAATTTGTTCGATTCGGTTGGTGGCGTCAGAAAGTCTTGTAACTATGGGTTTATCTGCTCCAAGGGTAGAATGCAAGTAGTCTGCGACACGAGACGGGGGCCGTTGGCCATTGATGAGGTCCCGCCGGTCTCCCGTTGCTGTTGGATGGTCTATAGGTCTGGCCACATACTTAGCACCATGTCATGCAAAAGCGCAGCTGCGAGGTCAATCTTTTTTTGTTCGTCATTGATGCCAACAGCGGTGAAGTACACCCCCGAACTCGTGAGCCACATCCAAATTGTTGGTCCCCTATAAACTTAGAATTCGAATGATTATGGTGGAGCCGGACGCGTTTTCAGTTCCCTCGAGAGTTGGGATTTTCTCTTGACGAGCACTGCTTCCCGTACGCTTGCGTTGTGAAGAGCCTCCATCCCGATGTTGAGTTGTTGGATGAATAGCTGCTGATCCCCTTGAGTGCGGAGATTTGGTTTGCCGGTTCTTTGTTGATCTACGCCTGTCGTCCAGTGCCATCTTTTGTTCTTGTTGCCGTCATCAAGGCTGTTGCTAGGGGCGGCTGGTTTGTCGCCGTCGGATCTGTGACGGGATTGGTCGGTGGAGCCATGGTTGTCGGCGGAGCCATGGGGTCCGATCCAGCTGCCACATAGCCTGTCATGCCAGCGTTTGCTGCCGCTTCAGGTTTCGCGTGCATAAGCACGTTCTACTCCTCCATCACCAAAGTCATCGTCAAAGACTCGCTGTTGGTTGTTGGTTGCGCTCGCTTGCCTCGCATCATGGTCACAATTTTCGCTAAGTCTTGATGTGCAAGATGCACTGACGGCTTGTACAAGGTATTCCTCCGGATGGGTAAAGTGGTCGGATGCCTCTCCAGCACCGCTTTGCTCTGATACCAAATGTTATGCCAAACGGAGCGTAGATGGTGAATAGGTAGAAGTTGTGAGGCAGAACATAATTGAGAATTTGGGAAACCTGAGCAATTTCTAATTAGCGTTAAGTGTACTTCGATGAACAGTATTGAATGGATAGAACATATACATTCAAGTGTCGAGTTAGGAATTAGACCTAGTCGAGGTCGTTGGGCAGGTTGTCAAGCGACGCGTGTGGAGTTGCATCATGAGTGTTAGGATTCAAGAAGCTCCATCGAGAAGTTGGGGGCCTTTGAGGATCGACGGTGAAGGTGCGAGATGCATATTTGTAAATTCAGATTGGTCTCGGTGTGTTGAGAAGTCGACCGAGAGGTCGTGATACTTCTATCGTAGATTTGTGAGAGTGATCGAAGTAGTTAGAAGGTTCAAAAAGATTCATTGGAGGTGAGGGCAGTTGGCCAGTTTTCCCTTGACTGTTGGAGTGAACATCGAGGTCTCGCGACGTGGTGGGCTATTTGTGTAATAACGGAAATGCACACTCACAAAGATTAAGGACTTGTGTACGTCTGGTACGTAGCAGTGTAGAGCAGGAAATGATACACTTTGTTAAGAAGGGAAAACAAATCGGAGATGCGATGTTTGTGCCTTGTCTGAACAAGAGATGACGAGTTCTAATCATGACAAAGGTAGATTCCTATTTCGAAAACGCAACCATGAAAAATGTCATCCTCGGATGTTCAACTCTGCTTTATGCCTCATAACATGCTGCATACCTTTAAGGCAACCCTATTGTCTGAATTGATTCTCGCATGTGCTCATCTCAGTTGCAAATCATCTGTGATACTCATTGATAGCGACGATGGTGTTTATATGGTAGGCTCGCCGATATCTTCCGTGGATTCATGTCCAATCCACAAGCACCTGCTGTTATGCCTATCAAAACTATTACATCCCTGACAAAAACGTGTTCCTAAACTCCGCAAGTGGGAAATTTTGTCCTCCCATTCATGGCCCACAGGATGAAGACTTCGGGATTTCTACGTAGTTCGGCGAAGGGCATTTTGGCCAACAGCCCTGACCTTTGGTGTTCCATTGCAGAGGTTTTGACAACTTCGATAACAATCTAAAGTGGTCGGCAACCATATCAAAGATTCGGTATCATTTGGTGAACATCGCGACGACGCTTGACTTTTAGAAAGACGGGCTGCGATATTCTCAAAGCTCCCCAACTTCTCGGTGGAGCTTCTTGAATCAGCCACTCACGGCGCGACCTCGCACGTACCGCTCTGCTCGAACGCCAATGACCCAACTTATGCCTCATTCTCATTCTCATTCTCGGCATTGTATGAATGTGCTCGACGCACTTGACACTGCTCATCAAAGTAGATTCATTGCTTGATACAAGTTATTCAATTGTTCCAAGCTACCAGATTGTCTTTTGTCCTACACCTCATCAATGTGAACCACCTACGTTCTGCTTGGCGTAACACTTTGTATCAGAATGCGGTAGTGGTGGAGGGACAGCTGACACAATAACTACCTGGCGTCAACCTCGCACGAGTCCTCGGGGCGTCTTGAACGCTCAAAGAATCACAAAATTTCATGACGAGAATGGTGAACGGAGCAAGAACCCGTCAATGTGCAGTAGTCCCCTGCAAGAACTCTGGTGATGGCGAATGAGCAGCTCCAAACCAATGACACTCTCTAGGCAAACCAGGCGGCGGTCACAACTTTTGTGGCAAATGGTCCAGCATCGATGAATCTGACAGCCAATCCGGTGACGTACCCCTCAGGCTCGACAAACCCTTCGACTCCGCTGCAGCCCTTTGGGCCGAAACTTGGCATGATGGGAGGCAACGACCGACAAGCGCGAATTAACGAAGACCTGTACCAGAAATTGTTGGGACTCGAGAGCCTCAACACCCATCTGCTCCAACAACTCAATGCTTTGATGGAGGAGCATCTCGTACACAAAGATTTGTGATCACTGAGATCATTGATAACTCTCGAGTGAACCCTAGATTCTACTGACACTTCTCGTGTTTTTTAATCCCATAAACTTCACCACTTCAAGGGACCAACGATCCGGATGTGGGTGATGAGTTCGGAGGTGTACTTCACCACTACTAGGGCCAACAATGACAAGAAGAAAATTGACCTACTGGCCTCGCTTTTGTGTGGTACGGCTTTGAGTTGGTGGTTTGATGTAATGACCATCCAACAACGGTAGGAGACCGGCGGAGTTGGATCAACGACTCATGCAACTACGATTGCATCCCCGACTGCAGGCTTAGCACCTCTCAAGTAGATACATCTGTCGTAGCCGGCTCTCTTAGGCCACCAGAAATGTGGAGTAATCATGCACGCTATCCTTGATTGCTTGGGGAAGTTGTATGAGAAGTCAGACGCATGGTAGAAACTCCCATGTCTACGTCAACAGTCCAGCAAATTACACTTGGAGACTCCGTGAAATCATCACCGGTAGTGACCTTTCCCCCGACTAACAGTGTTTCTACTAGAACGGCCTCAAAACCTGTGTTGACCGATCGCCCCTCAAAGCGACTCACATCGCTGTGGACAAGGATTCTTGATATCGCAAAGTTTGACGAAGGGTATGAGAGCGACCAACCTGCGATATTGCTGTGAGTGCAACGGAGAGGTTGTAAAAGTTGGAAAACGATACTGGCACTGCAAGATGTAGGCGCTTCTCACAGTTTTGTGAGCAATGACATGGTTTGGACGTTGGGTTTGCAGAATGAACCGGGAGAATTCGAAGGAAAATCCGTGGACTGACAACTATAGATCCATCAACTCTGCGAACCATTCCACATGCGAATGAGATATCTGCAGGACATAATGATCTAGAGGACTTGCCTAATGACTGACCCATAGTCAACCTCGGGCGAGATTTCCTGTACTGGCACGATCTGCAGGTCAACTAGAGCAACGCAACAATATACGTCTACGTTAATGAGAGAAAGCGACATCTATCTCTGGTCGAGCAACCCACAGTAAAGTGGCCGTTATAGAAAACATCAAAGGTTGAAGCAATAGAGGGAGCTGCAAACATTGCAAAATGCCAGCCGATATCTCTGGATGTGGCGATGAAATGTTTGATTCTTGAAGTCCAAGCATGGCTAGTCAACGTGGAGGCTGTGGAAATAAAAAGACAAAGGAGCCTTTACGCCTGACAAGTCTGTAGAAGTACCGAACCGTTTGGAGTATCGCAAACCATATCGATGTTTTGATGTCATTCTTTTGACTTCTCGATGGCATTGGACTTTGATAAAGAAGCGTCTCGATATTCTCGAAGCCCCCTCCCCGACTTCTCAGTGGAGCTTCTCGAATCTGCAACTCACGACGCAACCTCGCACGAGTTGCTCGGCTCAAGTGCCAAAGACCCAACTTATGCCTCATTCTCATTCTTGGCATTTCATGTGCTTGCCACACTGGACACTTGTCATCGAAGTACACTTGCTTCTTAACACAAATTATGCATTTTAACCAAACACCTGAATTGTCTTGTGTTGCGCACCATATCCCTATGAACCACCTACGTTCCGCTCGGTGTAACACTGACAGCTTCGGTGAAAAGGGGCAATAAACGTGGGCATTTGGGTTCTCGTTTAAGAATTGTAGGTAGATGATGACATCCCGCTGGGAATGGGGGGAAAAGTTCGAACGCCTCGGTCGCGGAGGTACCGAAACGCACCTTTTCTGGCTTTCGACCCTTCGTCAGCATTGGGTGGGCGCTGCGCATCGTCCTAGCTCGGTTCAGTCCGGTACAGGGAGCTTGCCACGGGGCCTACCTTGCACCTGGTCCTCCAAACATCTGGTCTAGAATCCTGCTCCGCCCTTTCTTCGTTCCACGTGCTACTCCGGTGACTGGAATTCTCAACAAGGTGGTGTCAGCGGATGAATAGTTGTAGCGAGGAGCGCATCAGTCTCGTCGCCCTCCGAGACAGAGGCCGGAGCTGACGTGGTGTCTGGAGTGAAAGCTGCTGCTCACCTTCCCAATCTGCGGAGTGCTTTCATCATGCGACAAGTTGTTTGCACTAGACTTTCCAACGGAATGGGGACAAGCTTTTTGGCCCAATCCGTAGCATTAGCTATCCTCTACGTGGTTGGGTCCCTGATTCTTGAGCCTGCAGCCGGACAGGACACAAACAACGTTTTTGACCCATGCCAGAAGCCAGTCCAGGTGAAATCAAACGATGGGTTCTCATTTGCCGTGGCTTTTGGTGGCGAGCCTGAGTCCTGGAATCTGACCGCCCCTCCATGCTCTCCGGGATCAATTCAGGTTCAGCTTCTGCCGACTCTGTGCACGGTGCAGCCTGGACTTGGCCAAAACCGACTAACAGCTTCAGCGTTTGTCATGCAGACTCTCCCTGCTGGTATTCAACTAGCTGTTTATCGACCGAAAGTGGATGAATTGACATTGCTGCTTGTGAACAACGTCAGTATGGGCAAGATTGCCGCCAGTGTGAGCGCCATCAACATCCGTCAGAATGTTGAATGCCCAAAAGCGCAGCAAAAGCGACTGCTGTCCTAACTATGAAAACTCTCCGTTTTTTTGCGCTTTGTACCTGCACAGTTCCCTAACTGTTCCATGATCGCTTACGCTGCTGGAATAGTCTCGGAACCTCGCCAATTTCTCTCCAGTGAGGTGATTCATGCAGCTAGTATCGCGTTCTTGCCAGTTATGCAACTTGTGCCCCAAGATTCATGAGTATCTGGATAATTTGCACACCATCATCAGCATGGAGCTGGTCAGGTTACACTCCTCTGATGCCAGCTTCTTTACTGTCATAGCAGGGACGAGTACCTTCGTTTACATTGGTGCTGGACTTTCTGAAAGGAGAGCTGTCACACATTACCTGGTCAGGAGAAAGCTGGATCCACCCAGTTCATAGATTTCTGCTCAGTCTGCGACTGAATTCAGTACTTGCGGGTGGCAGGAAAGATCCTGGATGTAACACCAATCCTGGTTGTGGTCCAGAAAGCCCGTTGTGCATTGAAGGGCAGAACTGCTTGGTCCCACACTGGCAATGTGCACCAGGGAACTCTTCTGCAGTTCCAAATCCATGCAGGCTTGGGGTATGGATTTTTTCCCAACCTTTGTCCTTCCCTGCTGGTTTACGAGCATCACTGATATCTACCTGTTATCCTGCTTTGTTGCTACTTTTGAACGCAGATAAATGTGGCCTTTTCTGGCACGGACAAAGAAGGTCGTCCACTCACGTCGTGGTATGAAGTGGAGCGGTTGAACAATTACTCTCTCAATGGTTTGTACGAGTCTGCCAGCAACAACTACCAGGAAGCTGTTGGGAGCTCGTCAGATGATGTAGATTCCCTCACTGAAGGGTGACTGCTGGCCACACGATTCTGGAGCCTGCTTCTGTACCATACTGTAGGAAATCAGGTTTCATGCTGCTGTCAAGTGCCTCCCGCTCTCTGTCCAACCTTCCTTTTCATTCCCTCCTTGCCTCCTTTCCTCCTCCTTCCTTCCTTTCCACCTTCCCTCCCTCCCTCGCTGCCTCCCACCTTCCTTTCTCGCTCACCTTCCTTGCTCACTCCCACCCTCGCTCATTTGGAGCTGTCCATATGGATACAAGGCCGGCTACAGAAAGGAAGTATGAACATTACCAGTTGACAAGTTGAATCGTAAGATAGCAACGCTGAAATGTAGTGCCTAAGAGAAGGAAAACAGTGATGAGTAGGAAATATGAACTACCATCCTACTTACGGTTCGAGGTCATCTTTGGAGGTGAAGAGTATGTAGGGTACTGCAGCTTTGGAACTTTTACTTGCCAAGATATTTGAGATATGGCCTGAAGACCACGGGCTGCTGAAATCATTTGGGAGCAAAGTACTTGTATGGGAGGGCATGCACGCACATTATAGAAATGAAGGGAGTAGTCTTGTTTTGTTAAACAACCTGACATGATTCAGTCCAGGTGACATTTAGGTGACAGCATTCAGAACCATTCAGACCTGCAAGGTGAGAGCACAATGGTGATGCAGAGAGGCCATTTGCCTCATTGCAAGGTAGGCTACTGGTGACCCGGGGGCCCGACCAGCAGATGCAACATCCTTTCGCATCCATACCATACGTAGCTGTGTTCAGGGATGGCGGCGGTACTACTGATACCGCGGTATACCGCGGTTTTGTACCGCGGTATCTTGGTACCGCGGTACCGGTATTTTTTTTGCTGTACCGGTACGGTATCGGTACTGAGCATGAGGGGTACCCCTCTTCTGTACCGCGGTACTTTCAAAACAAAGAAAAAGACCTACGTCTGTACATTTTTCTACCCACTTTTCTCGATTTTCAGTGTCGCAAACAATTATTTGCTCTCTTTTCTTTGCGGTGCATGAATCTCACAGAAAAATCAGTGGTTGTACAATCTACGGTACATTATGTAACGTGGTACTTTCTATGTATCGCGTTGCTTTACTACTACCGGTGGTAACGCGGTACCGGTACCAGTATCGGTAGTGACCCGCCAGAAGACTTAGGATACCGCGGTATTGAGTACCGCGGTACCAGAATACCGTGGTACTCTGGTACCGCGGTACTCAATGCCGCGGTTTGCCATCCCTGGCTGTGTTGGTTGGATACCAATGAAGTCCCACCCCTTGTCTCCTGGCACTGGAAAAAGCCAAACTAGTCCTTCCGGTTTTGTGACACTCCTTGATGCGCAACCGGCATATCATTGTGTGCTTCAAGCATAGTACGAAGATAGCTCTGCTCATGATTTGGAGCCCCACTTGAGTTCATATATGCAGGATCAGGTTCCGTGGATAAACTGCTCAGGTGCCGCTTAGATGCCTTCACAAATGTGTTTGAACTCTCGATGCACGAGGTGATCTCTTGCTGCCTCCACCAGCCTGCTGGGGGGTACCACTGCACTACTTGGAGCCATGATACCACTCCTGTGGACATTCTTCAAATCACTGAGTACATTCAGCAGTTTGAGGATAATGATCCCTTCAGCAAGCTGATCCCCTTAAAAAAAGTGGAACCTCAGGGACACAAATGTGAGAGCACATTACAACAAA